>LDKF01003286.1:6936-19230 GCA_001026735.1 Rotylenchulus reniformis | reverse complement strand
CTAACAATAAATAATTATTTATTTTAAAATCTATTTACTATGTACATATATTTGTTTAATTGACAAGCACATGTCAGACTTGGTTCCGTGTATGGGTAGAGATTTAAGATTGATTTATATATGTTGTAGCCGAAGTTGAATTTCAGCCGAAGTCAACTTCGGCTGAAATTCAGAATCGGCTACAACATATATAAACATTATTTTTCAATTTTTTGGACTTTGGCTGAAAATTTTCTTTTCCAAAATAAGGATTGGAAAACATACAAATCCGATTCCTGCTTCCCCTCCCCATATTTGGACCATTTATGCCATCGGCGGATGATGTTGTGCCGGCTAACTTTTTTTGATGGATGTCCGGGATTGTCCCAGGGGATTTGGATGCCCAAGTCTTCGGCAAAAATGGCACCAAAAGGGCACATTTGGTCCTTCCACAGAAAGCAAAAGCAATCCGGAAGGCCTTTTGTTCCCCCGGCGGAAGAATTCTGTTCCGGAAAGGCGGCAGAGGAGGAGGAAAAGGAGAAGAAAGACACGCAATTTGTTCACTCGGAATCACTGCAAATTCTAGTCTGTTTGGCTCATTGTTGGCCAAAAGTTTACCGAATTTGAAAACCCGAAGAATGGCAGCCCTGGCTGGGATCCGCTCGTGTTGCCTAAGAACTTCATTTCTGACGAGAAAGGTCAGGCTATTATTTAATTTTCTTATTGTATTTATGATTTCCTTATTGTTTATGAATTGGAGACAAATTCGGAAATTTTTCAGTTTTTAAATTGATCTACATAAAGTGGTAAAATTTAAGAAAAATTGGATTTTTAAAATATAGGAATGTTATAAATAAGGCATGATTTCTATGATGTGCCTTATTTAAAAAGGTACCTTGTTAAGGATTTGGCTAGCTGGAATACCGTATTCTCTCTAATAGAAGGGGCCCCTTCTATTGTTTCAACCTCCTTCCAGGGGGCCCCTTCTATTAGAGAGGCCCCTTCAATTAGAGAGACCCCTTCTATTTTTCAATGGCTGAAAATTTTTAAGGGTTTTTTTTATCAAAAGATTAAAAAAATGATAATTTTAACGGTTTTATCTTGTTTCCACATTTGGAATCAACATTTTTTCTTCAAAAATTCTTTAAAAATTATATTTTCTTGAAAAATTATCAATTTTTGATCAAAATAGACATTTATTTAGTTCAAAAAAAACTAAATATTCATATATGGTTTTGAGAAAATGGCTCATCACCAAAAAGGGGCCTCTTCAATTAGAGGGGCCCCTTCAATTGGAGAGGCCCCTTCTATTTTTCGATCCCCTCACAGGGGGCCCCTTCTATTAGAGAGGCCCCTTCTATTAGAGAGGCCCCTTCAATTAGAGAGGCCCTTCTATTAGAGAGAATACGGTATATGATTTTAAAAAAGGGCTTTCCTTTGGTCGAGGGGCCTTTATTTTAATATTTAACAATCTTTCAAATAAAAAAAAGAATTTAGACAAAAAAAGTCCCAGAAGGAATGTTCAAATTTTCAAAAAAATAATTATTTGTCGGACCTTTCAGCTCGTCGGTTTCGTCATCTCCCATGTGGGACTGTGCTTTTTGGTGGCTGTTTATGCCGTTTTGGGCGCTTTCATGGTAAGAAAAGAGGAACAGATTTTTAAAAGTTAAATTGAAAAATTGTTAATCATAAATAAAAATTTGACAAGAATACAATTGAACCTACATTGTTATACTATTTAGTTCCGCGCGATTGAATATCCGGAAGAGAAAAAATTCCAGGGACATATCGCCAATGACACTTGGGCTGTAAGCTTTCAAAAAAAAAATTTCAAATTTTTTTATCGAACTTTCACCCTATAGGTGGTGGAAAAATTGTATGAATTTATCGAGAAAAGTGAAGTGATTAGAGAGGATGAGGTGAAAAGGGAGGCACATCGACTGTACAAACAGTATGAGCAGGCACTGGTGTTTGCGGTCAACTATGAGGGTATTCGAACCCTAATTTTTAAAAATCAAATTTTGGTTTTAAGGCTATGATGAGAAGGACGACGACATTCACCCGAATTTCCAATGGACGGTAATTTAAAAATGCGTTTTTCAATTTTCATTATTTTTTAGTTCTCCGGCGCTCTGCTCTATTCCATCACTGTTTTTACGTAAATGTTTCGAATATCTATTTTTCATGAATTAGCGAATTTCAGTACCATTGGCTATGGACATATTTGTCCAAAAACCCCGTTGGGCCGTGGCTTGACTATTTTATACGCCACTTTTGGCATTCCGTTGATGCTTTTATGTTTGGCCAATATTGCCGAGAGTTTGGCGCAGGTCTGTGGGAAAAATTATGCCCTTTCAAATGATATTGATGAGAAGTATATGAAACCCGTAACTCATTCTCATGTTATTGTTTTAATTTATGGAGTTGGACATATTAAGTATTCGGTTTTTTGCAGGTGTTCACCTTCGTCTACTTCAAAGTGTGTTGTGCATATTGCCGTTGGCAGGCCAGAAGACGGCACGAGAAAAGGGCCGCTCTCAAGTTGCGTTACCATCCGAATGCGCCGGTCAACGTGAGACGAGGTAGGTAGTCCATAATTTGATTTAAAAAACTAAATGCCTAAACCTTTTAAATTTTGTTATGCAACAATATTAATAGAAAATATATTTACTACATGTTTAGTACATTCTGGCCGAGCAGCGCAACGCTATAACAGTTTGCTGCGACGCCATGCAAGGTGAGTATCTAAAATTTTAATAGTCCAAAATCCGATCAAATTTGAACGATGTTTTGGATTAGATTCAGATCAATTTCGTTAGATTAATCAATTAAATTTTATATATATTTAATTTTCGGAGAAATTTCTTAGCTTGTCCACCCGGGGCCGCTGGGGCACCGGCGACACCAAAAGTGTCCGATCCTTGCGCTCCCTGGAAATTGGCCAAAAGGGCCGCAAAATCAGTGCACTACGATCACCTAACAACAGTCAGCAAGAGGAATTTTTATTGAAGAAGTTAGCGCTTAAAATTTTCCTCTTTAAAATCTTATGTTTGGTATAATTTTTAAAACCGGAGCTTATAAAATTGGCATCCGCCTAAGACTTTCAAGTCAATTATTCACACCATGAATTATACAGTAAAAAACTACAAAACCCAATCTCTTCAGCCATTTACTAAACAAGGCCTTTAAACTCTCATATCAACTCGTGTAGTTCATTTCATTAGAGTGTCGTCATAATAAAATTTCATTATAAGACCGGGATTATTATATGCTGTGTCTTTTTAAGCCTTACATTATTTTTAAAGCCATTATCCGTTTTCCAGGAACATATTGCCCCGTCCGCGCATCCTCAAACAGCACATTTTGGGCTCTTCCGCCTCTTCCGGAGGCGTGCCGCTTGTGATGAACAACGTGGAACAATTCCGGACCAGTGAAGCGTCGAGTGACGCGTTGCTTCTGCAGAAGATCCCCTCGTCCATGTCCTCCTCTTCATCGTATGAACGCCGACGGCGCCAAAGGGCCGCGTTGCTGGGCAAATGTTGCCAGCAGCAGCAGCCACGCCAACATTATGCCAAGGGTAATTAATATATAACAAGTGCAACAAAAACTATGCCAAGCTTAATCCACTATACCTTGTTAGGGGACCTTGTGGAGCAATATCAGATTGCAAATCACATAGCTCTACAGATAAGATGAAACCAAAATTCATTCTAGTACAAAAAAAAATTTAAAAAAATCGAATTGATCTAGGCAAAATTTATGGCCAATATAGGCTCATTTTCCAGAAATGGCCATTGATCTTAGGCTCGTTTCAAGGCGACACTTTAGTTTCCCGTGTCCTAGTCCGATATGCCAAGGAATAATTTCAATTTTCTTCGCCATTTTTATTTAAAAAAATATGTTGCATAAACCACTTCTAACGTGAACCAATGCGATAACTTAGATCAACGCGTGATTTTGTACGGATTTGATCAAAATTACGGGATAAGGCGTCCTTATCCGCATATTGGTTTCAGGATTGCCGGTCCGTTATCTGAACGGCGGCGGTTCCGAAGATGCCCGATCGGCACTGATCGAGATGAAACCCTCCTCGTCGCTTCAACAATTCGCAGGCGTGCCATCCCTGCATGATTCGTTACGACTCGAACGCAAGAAGAAATACAGGCAGGAAATGAGAGAAAGTGGAGAAAAAAAGCAAAAAAAAAATGGGCTTAGGATAGGGCCGTCCTACCTATTCAAAACCACCACAACTAGACAAAATATTAAAAAATCTGCAAATTACATATGTATTTCCTCCATTTTGGTCTGAACCTTTTTTGGGATTTCTATGAAACTTTGCATATTTTTTTGAAATTGTCGAAATACACAAAAAAAGAAAGTTCAACCAAAAAAATTCCTTCAGGCATTATTTGTTTTTCATAGCTTTGGCCGAAGATGGAATTTAAAAATTTCGAACTTACAAGTTAGATGGCATTTTTTCATGCTATGATAAATATTGCTAACTTATGCATAATATGTACACAATTACTGTCTCTACTGATTTCCACTAAGTAATTGCACCTCGATGTGTTGTAAAAATGGCACTGACAAAAATGATCTGATAAATGATTTTGATGCTAATCATTTTATACGAATTTTAGTGCCCCTCCTTCGGCCCTTTCCCAACGGCGCGCTTCCAAGGGAACAAAAGTGACGGCAGTTCCCACACAACGGCACCTGACCCTTTCTGCGGACCAAAATGCGCAGCCAATGCTGGCGGAAACCGCTTCCGCCCGGGTTCATGCGGAGTTGCCACGGATCCGTGTCAACACGGGCAGCGGGGACAGCCGATCCGTGGGAGGCGATCGGAGGGGAAGCAAGCGGGGCAGTGGCGGAAGCATCGGGGTAATGAGTTTTTATAGGTTCTTCGACAAATTTAATTATCATTTTCCTCATCTATCAACTTTTCATCCTTATCACATGACTCTTTTCCACTCTTTTTTTTTGTCCTTGTGAATGCTAGTAGGTGGCATCGTCAGTGCCGGGGCATTTTGGGGAAGGGTACGGATGAAAAATTCGATGGCGGATGCCGACGGAAGGATGCCATTTTTCTTTCTTCTTTTACTGACTCTTATTGTCTTTGGGTCGCCCTCGAAGGCTTTGGCCCGCCGGAGAGAATCTGGTATGCCAAAAACTCAGAGCAAGCAATTTATCATCGGTTGAAAAGTGAAGAAGCAAAGCAATGGTGAGAGCAAAAGAAGTGATAGAAATGAGAGAAAGGCGAAAGTAGCCTAAGGAAGTAATGAATGACATCATCTTACACTTTGGTGAGTCATCAAGAAAAGGGATGATGTCATAGAAGGGTGACTTATCAAAGAAGAAAAATGACAGACAAAAGATGTCCAGCAAGAAAAAGCATTATTAAACCGATGCATTTTATGGCAAGGACGAAATCGCGATTGGCGATCACCAATATCATCCTGTCGCTTTCATAGGTGGACTCTTCCGCCCCGATAAGTTCGGTTCCATCTCGTTAGATATCGAATGCGATCCAGCGTCGATGAACGGCTGCATCGATATCCGGAATGGTGCAATTTTGCCATGACATTGTATTGCCGATTTCGGACGCAGCGACCATAGGACCATCCGGTAGTTTTTCTTCCACGAGAGTCCAATTCTTCTCGAACATCATGTTGTTCATCAGCAGCAGTTAGTGTTGAAGTACATAGCAACTGCCAGATGTCCGTCTGGGTCCGCGCGAAATCCTGTAGGGCCTTCTCCATGGAATCCATGGCGTCGGTGTGGGCTCGCATCAAATTATGAAGCCCATTCATTGTGGCGATTTGGGCCAGTCGGATGAGTTTTGCCGAAGCTGGCTGCACCATAGCCGTTGCGGGCACTGGTGGTTCTTGGCGCATGGGGTTGAAAGAGAAGAAACTCTGGTGGTCGGCCGATGCAAGTGGAATCGATGAGGGCATGTCGAAGAGAGTGGAAGCGAAGCAATGCCGAGAATAATGGCCAAAGGGAAAGTGAAGGAAAAAGAGAGAGCCAAAGAGGGAACGAATACGCCTTATATAGTGGTGAAAAGGGGGCGGAGCCTACGGAATGTATTACGAAATGGTGAGTCACTAATAAGTAAAATGGCCCCGGGTGACTCATCTATAGGAAGAGAGAAGAGGACGACTAATTGGAAAGCGGGGAATGGCATTTGTGGCAGCGAAAAAACGCGAAATCCCTGAGGAAAACTTCCTCTAGAAAATAGAGACTAAAAATTTGTCCAGTGATTTCGCTAGTGTCTTATGCAAAAAATGTTTTATCACTATAGAAATTTGAGAACCAATTTTTTACCAGATTAAATTATCATATACATATTGATGCCAAGTTTTAAAATGTTCATAGGCCTTGCATGTTCTAAAAACCATAGGCCTCGGGGTTTTCGAAAATTCTCTCATATTGCACAAAAAATTTTCACAGGTCCTTTTATTCACAGGTTTTTTTTTCACAGTTATTAAAAATTTCATGCTTTGAATTTTCAGAACTTTTTCAACTCTCACAGTTTTCTTTAATCATGCTTATCACTCCCACAACACATATTCTCCTTCTCATGTCAGTTGCCACTTTCTTCGGATGGCGAGCACTACGGGGACGAGCTTGCGGACAAGTTCGGCTCCCAGCCCCAGCTGTTCCCCCACCACCCGGCCCGTCTTCCCTCCAGTCCTTCGGCCTCGTGTCCGGGCGAGCAGACCAGCCCGGGTCTGGAACAATTGCTGGTGATGACCCCTCAACAGCAACAACTCGCCGGACTGCGCGAGCCCAGCGACGGATCCGTCGGAAGAAGGTGGGAGAGATTATCCCCGAAACACGAATTGAATCGGTTGCCAATGAAAAATTCAAAAATTCAACTTTTGAGTGAGCTCGAAAAACCAAATTTCGGTGCAAAAGTAATCGATGCTTGAAAATTGATAAAAATTAAATAATAATTATTAAAGGGGTTTTCTTCGAATTTTGCTATTTTTGAATGCATTTTTTCGTATTTGGTAAAAAACCGATTTTTGTAGGGCCTAAAAATTCATTCCAAACCTAATCCGGGCAGTATTTTTCTTATTTTTGCGAGAAAATGTTGAATTTCCAGATTGGAAATCCGCTCCTACCCGAGTGATAGTGAATCTATTCGTTCAACACGCCGAGTTGGCCCGGGAGGCGGGGGAGGAGGCGGCTACAGACGAGAGAAGATGCCGGTTTCAGTGGGCATCATTACGGTTTGAGAAAAAATTTAATTTTTTTTATAAATTCCCTAGTAAAAATCAGGTGATTTTGTTCATTGCCGGAGGGGCCATGTTGTTCTCCATTTGGGAGGATTGGAACTTCTTCGACGGGGCCTACTATAGTTTCATCACACTAAGGCATTTCGCCAAAAATCATTTTTCACAATTTTATTTTGACATTATTTTAGCACTATCGGATTCGGCGACATTGTGCCAGGACAGTCGCTGGACGAGGGATCACAGGAAAAACTTATTGTAATGATTTTTTAGGCATATTTTTTGAAAATATAATTTTGACAATTTTATTGAAATTTTCTAGCTAAATTTGGATTTTTTACTCACTCCCATTCCTTATTAGGCTAATAGATTTTTAATCAATTTTGACCATTTTCCCAGGTCTGCGCCCTGTACTTGCTCTTCGGCATGGCCCTGATCGCCATGTGCTTCAAGCTGATGCAGGATGATGTGGTGCAGAAGGCCAGATGGCTGGGCCAGCGCATTGGGATCATTGGTGCGCAAAATTTTTAATTTATCCGAAAATAATTTTCAAGCCATTTTACATAAGAATAACTCTTAAATTTCATAAAGAAACGTCCAAAAAAAGATTTTAGAAGACATAAAAACTAATTTTTGCCATTTTTTAATTTTAAAAATTTATGAAATTTAGTCCGCGAAGAAAGTGAGAGCGAAGAGTCGGACTTTGACGAGGAAGGCATTGGTTTGGAGGGGGACGACGAGTTCGGCATTTTTGGAGGAGCCGAAGATGGCGAAGAACTGCTGGTGGACGACGACCTTCTGAGTGTGAAAACGGAACAAGTTAGCAGGGGAAGGAGAGGGAAATATTTCGAGAAATAACATAGAACAAGTAGATAGCTCATGGGCCAATAAGTCATAATATAAAAACAGGAATCGCAGCATTTAAGCTGTGGAATTACGGGATGAAAAAAATAACTGCATACCAGCGTTTTTCTGTTCCACATCTGTTCCTGTTCTGTTCCTTCCCTGTCATGGACATTTGGAAAAAAGAACGTGGAAAAGAGAGAGAGCGCGGCTAGAGCGACCCGCTGGTTTCTCTGTCTTCTCTCTTCCTTTTCCCACTCTTTTTCTGATGTCCATGACAGAATTGGAACAGATTGAGGAACAGGAAAAACGCTGCTGCATACCGTAAATTCTCTAATATAAGGCCTCCCTCTATTATAAGGCCTCCCTCTAATATAAGGCCCCCTTCGACAGAAGTTGAAAAATATAAGGCCCTCCGTCTATTATAAGGCCTCCCTAGACGGAATTGATGCCATAGACAGTATTTTAATATATTTTTTAATGGAGTTTTCGTTGTATTTTACGAAAAACAAATAAAAATTTTCAAGAAAAATTTCCCCTTTAGTGATTTTAAAAAAAATACAACACTTTATTTGGCCACCCTCCACCCGACTTTTAGGTTGAAAAATATAGGCCCTCCCTCTACTATAAGGCCTCCCTCTATTATAAGGCCCCCCTTCGACCGAGGTTGAAAAATATAAGGCCTAGGCCTTATAATAGAGAATTTACGGTATTTTACTTATTCGTATCGGAGAAATATCAAAATTCCAGCTTCTTATTACATCTTTCTTAGGGATATGTATTTTTGGTTTCGATTCCGATAGATTGTAAAATCGGCGCAAAAATTCCTTTCAATTGGAAATTTATTTATAACTCTTGAATTTTATTTTTTGATTTTCCCCTTTTGTTGAAGGAGAAGCACACAATTTCCTCCAGTTCCTCCACCAACAAAGCGATGCAGGAGGAAGTTCGATCCCGGGAGATGGCACGTCGGGATCGGGCACGACGCGGACGGTGTGAGGGCGGCGGAGGGGGAAAGTCCAATCGGAGACGCGGAAAGTCCCTGAGGGGCAGGGAATGAATGAAAGAATGATGAGGAAAATGGCCAAAAGGGAAAATTTTATGAATATTTGGCATATATGTTTATGGATCAATGATCATTAATCTGCTTCATTTTGCTGTTTAAACGCGATGCTTTGGAGATTAAAGACAGAAGTGGATCTCATCCTTCTGAAATTCAGCAGATTATTTAGCTCTAAATTTTCTATTTATAGTTGAAAAGCAAAACAACATTTCTCACTGAATTTTTTGTTTAGACATTCAAAATCAAAAAAAAACAGTTTGATAAATTAGACAGATGCGGCCCCTTCTGGTTAGATTGTATGTTCTAATGTTTTGTAAAATCCCAATTTGGTATAATCTTTGGAATACCGTATTCTTCATTATACATAATTGTTATTCGCGTATCAATGTCAACATCCATGTCAATTTCAATTATCCTTTTAATTAATAATTATTTGTCCAAATATGTATTATGCCGATAAAATATGAACACAATGATCATTGAGTAGTATTTGATTTAAGGGTTCTTTCCTAATTTAGGTCCATTAGTTCAGGAAAAATTTCAAGAATTTTTCCATCGAAAAGAAAACAGCTTAAGAGCAAGAAATTAAAGTAAATAATGCGTCAATTGACATCAAAAACAACAGATGGAGTTAGGAAATAGAAAAATCCGTAGAAAGTTGGACGGAGTTTCGATTCATCTCGAAAAAATATTTAAGAGTTCTTTAAGGTCTTTTCTTTTATACATATTAGGTTTTTCATAAAATTTTAATTTATTTTCCAGAAAATTTTTTTCTATATTTTTTTGACTATTTAACCACCGTGGCCAATGATACTTACATTAGGATGGATATAAACAAATAAAAGCAAATTTCCCCTCAAATAAATTCAGTTGTCCGCCAGTTTAATGTTTCCCATTCAGATTATTCAAGTTCAGAATAAACAATTCCCCCCCCCCCTTCCCAATAAATTTGTGAGGAGAGAAAGTTGAGGTTTTTTCTTTAAATGTTCGCTTAAAATTCTTAGAAAATTCAATAAGAAAAATTTATTATTTTATGATTTTAATTTCGATTTAAAATATTACGAATTTCGTAACTATGAATATGAGTGGAGGTGACATTGTTAACACGACGACCAATGTGCCGGACTACAAGCAGTGGGCCAAGGAATGGGTCCGCACGGGCGACGACCAAAACTGCGGTGGCCAAGTCAGCATTTATTATGCCCCGAAAATTGGCCAATTTTTCTGTCCATAGCTCCTTTGCTTTATGCTTGATTTTGCCATTTGGATTAAAGCGGAAAATTCTCTAAAAAATTAATTTACATAATATAATTTTATAAGAATTTATACTTTACGTGCGATCCATTTTTTCTTCTTGTACCTCATCTTTTTTATTTATTTTTATTCACAAATTTAGGCCTGCCCCTCCGGCACCTTTTGCATGCGTCCCGCTCTGTACGGCCAGCCGATGCACTGCGTTCACACCGACGTGGCAGCCAATGTTGCGGACGCGTTGGCCCAGGGACAGACGCTGATCCGTTGTGATCAGGCGGGACCTATGCTGATGGTCGCCGTACTGTTCCTGATCTTTCTTGTACAGGTAAAACTTTTTATCCTTGATGAACCGAACCGGTAATACTTAAGGGGATATGCCCTTTTTGGAAAAAATAAAAATATTTTTCGAAAACCAAGAAAACACGGTTCTAGGGTACCAAATCCGATTCTGACGTCAGATTTGACATAACACTCATTAGACATGAGTTTTATGCGGGATGAATTCATGTGGAAAAAATCGATGATTTGATAATATCCGGAACTTTTATTTGATCTTACGCCAAATATGGATAGCATCAATTCTCTGTAGGACAGATTTTAACATACACGGATTTTCCCAAAAAATCTCCTGACGTCGCATCAAGAGAAGCTCACGTCATTTGATTTATATACCAAATACGACACCAGATTCTGATTATTGCATCATAGTTTTCAAATTTTAATTTATTGTTCTATAAAGAAGGATCTCCTATAGTATTAACGATGACTCTTCCCTCCTCAGTTGGCCCATCTGTGCTTTTCCTGCCGTTATCGTCGTCGTCCTTTTGCTGGATCTTCTTCTCCTCCACTTCAATTTGGCCATTCCGACGCCTTTGGCCATTTGGGCCAGAGTGCCGGCGCCGATTGTGCCGTTGGCGGATCATCTTCGAATGGCCAACAGCAGGACAAGTTCGGCGGGGCCCATCACCACCAGTTGTCCTTGGGTGTGGGCTCGTTGCTGGACCAGCAGGAGATGCATCCGCTGATCATGTTGCAGAACAACAACAGCAACAACCTCAGCTCCGCCACATACCACCCCTTCCAACAAGTCTGATCAGCAAAAGTGATCGGAGTGGAATGTATTTGATCAGAGGGGAAAAGTTTCCAGATTATTGTATAGAATAGAGAAGGAGTTAATTCAATCCCTTTTTGGAGCCCATCAAGAATTTGAAACCTAAATGATTTAATCCAGCCTCTATGTAATTATCAAATAAATATTTCAAAGCCAAAAAGGAAGCATATTAAATTAATCATCGTTTTTGCATAAAAAAATTTATCTTGCTTTTTTGCTGTTCAATTGCTTTTTAAAACTATTTTTATATAATTCATGGCATAAAAATTATTTTTTGGCGAATTTCCATTTTCATTTTACATTCATCAGGGTACATAGGTGTGCCACAAGAATGGAAGGAACAAGGCCAAAAGTTTGGCGAAAATCATCTTATTAGTCGATTTTTGGAAAATGCAAGGGAATTAATTATTAATTTCACATTAATTCTGATGATGTGTGAAATGTCGCTCCTTTTTTCTCTATTTATTCCCCATGTTTTATTTATTTTAATTATTTCCCGCGTTTTATTTTTCTGAAGAGTGGACAGAGTCCTTTTAATTTTCAAAACATAAAACGATGCATCAATTTAAATTTAACAATGCCATAGAATTAATCCGGCACATGAGAACGCTTGAGGGAGGGAGATAAATGACGCTCGCATCTCCACAGCTCCACACCGTCCACCATCAGCTTACGCATAATAAACCCTGACCCTGCTCATTCGGTCCAATCCATCATCCTATTACCGTATTTCCTGTATTAGACCCCCCGGGGGATTTATTTTTCAACCCCCCTCCAGAGGGGGGGTCTATTGCAGGGGGGGG
>LDKF01003285.1:1271-18097 GCA_001026735.1 Rotylenchulus reniformis | reverse complement strand
AAAAACAAAAATAAACATGGAACTATGCATGAAAATAGCAATTCCTATGATCAACCATAAGTATATTTTATAAAAAATAGAGTTGATATAGTTGTTTTTGCCAATTTTTAGTATTTTTCCATATTTCGCATTTTTTAATATTCCAAAATTTCTTTGGAAATATTAAAAATATCTTAATGATTTTTTGAAGAAAATTTTCTTATTTTTTGAAGAATTTTTTAATCCTTTTTGGTCAATTTTTGAATCATCGAAGAATTTTTCGCTTAATCATTTTTCCGCTTAATCATTTTTGAAACGCAAAAATTTCCTTTTTTATTTACTTTTTGCTCTATCGCTTTAATCATTTTGAAACCTCATTTTATTAAAAAATATAGAATAAATTTTTATTTAAGAAATTTTTTTATAAAAAATTGAATCTCTCGGTAATGATGAAGGTTCGAATTTTTTAGGGAATTCCCTATTTTCAAAACATGGTATCAAAAACGCATTTCTAGAATATTTAAATGTATTTTTTGAACTTTTTCCCTATTTCCTATTTCTCCCTTATTTTTAAAATTTTCCCTTTCGCGATTTTTTCCTTATTTTATTTTCTTTCATATTTTGCTCTTTTATGAATTTTAAAAAATCATTCAAATTATTATTTTTACAAATATTCCCCTATTTGCGACCTTTTTTCATATTCTTTTTGTATTTTTTCTAATTTTCCCCAATTCCGTGACTTTTTTCCTATTTTTCCCCTATTTCTCAACCTTTTTTCTAGCAAATTTATATAGCATATTTTTTAGCATATTTCTCATGGAAATTATTTTGTGATTTTACCATTTTCAATAATTTTTTTAATTTTAAAAATTGGTTTTATTTAAAATTCTTTTGGATATATTTCGTACTTTTCTATATTTTTTTAATCAAATACCGCGATTATCCATCCATCAAAAACATAATCTATAATTATTTTGTCCCTTTTATTTTGATTTTATTTTTTTAGTTGATAAATTTTGTTTTTCCAAAGGGTAATTGCAAAATTTTTTAAATTATAAATTTTTTAACAACAAAGGGGTTAAATAAACGGCCAAAAACAAAATTTCCAATATATTTTTTATCAAGATTTTCGATAGTAAAATGCTCTCATACGCCGTCCTCATCATCTCATTGCTCTTCTGGTTCCCTAATGGCGCACCATACTCATACCAGCAGCAGAAATTTGGTGCCAATGCCGACGATGGCACATCGGTAGGGCTATAATTTGATTGTTTTAATACATCAAATAAGTGTTAGCTACTAGGTCATTAAAAAGAACCTTTAAGATAAATCTGGCTCAAAACTTTTTTCGAACTTGTTCGAATCGAACTTCCCAAAAGTTAAAAAAAAATTTATTTTATTTTTCGAACTTCCAAAAGATTTCGAACCCCCGGTTTTCGGTTCGGTTTTATCGGTTTTGAAGACATTCTCCAAAATTTGATAAAAATTAAGAAATTGACCAAAAATCGACGGAAACAATTTCAATAACAAATAATTTCTCATTAAATTCATTCATTTCCCTCTTCTAACGCATTCTCTTCTGGGTCAGATTTGATGAGCGGCAAAAGTTTCAAATTTTTTAGATTTGCTTTGATTAAAATCAACTTTTCGCCAATTCTCCACCAAGTCTAAAAAATAAATAAAACATCAAAAAAAAATTAAATGCCTTTTTAGAGTGTATTTACATACAAATACTCACCTTCCAATTTAATTTTTGCAAAATATTCAGATTTTAGCTACCAAAATATATTTTGTATTAATAAGCCAAATTAAAAAATACACAATGAAAAACAATTAATAATTAGAATAACTATGCAATCATTTTTTAAATGCATCGGACAGAGACGAAGAAAGATTATACATAAATTTGCCAAAAAAATTCAAAATTATTTCGAATATCCAATTACAACTCTTAAAAATGTCCATTCTTAGGGGTGTGTTTTCAAAACCGAAACCGATCGTTTTCGACCCGCGGTTTTTGGTTTGGCCGGTTTTGGGACCTCCTTTTTTCGGTTTCGGTTTTAGGGCCAAATAGACCGGTTTTCGGTTCGGTTCGGTTAACCGACCGTGAGCTACCCTAGTTGGTGCTATGTCATAGCAAAGAAATATCAAAATGGACTTTACAAAAAATATCAAATCCAATATCCTTTTAAAACTTTTTTGAAACATGTTCGAGTTTCCTTTAATAATTTTGAAATTTTCAAAATTTTCGAAAAAATGTTTTTGTCAAAAATTTTATTTAAAGGAAATTCAAAAACTAAATTAAAAGAGAATGCATAAATTTACAAACTATTGCTGGAAGTTTTAGCCAAGCAAGCTTCAAAAATATTTTAGAGGATTTTTATTCCGATTATGGGGAATTAATCGAAATTTTTCTTGATTTTAGTTCCCAATATGGGCGGTGATTGTGGCCATTGCCGGCGCATTGGCATTGCTCGGCATTATCATCGCGACTGGAATCTTTTGGTGGCTGCGGAGGCGCGGCCTGTATGTGGTTACTGTATGTAATTACGAAAATGTTTAATCAAAAAAATGTTATTTGGAAACTTTTTTTTAAACTTTTTAAGTTAATACATTGGATTTGAAAAAAAATGTAGAAATGGATAAACCGTTTTCAAACATTTTTACGAAAATTTTCAATATAAAAAGAAATTTTTATTTACTCTTTCCCTAAAAATTGGGTTCGGATCAAAGCTCCGCGGGGCCATTTCGCGGATAAAAAGTAAATTGAATAAATTAACCTTGGTCTCAAAAGATGCATCATATACTACAAATGAGCTTAAGTCTACTCGACTCGGCAAAATACAAAAGAAGTTATAGCCAAAGTGTTCACACGTATCGGCCTACTACCAAAAGATGCTGGCACGTGTGATTATTTTGGCCATAACTTATTTATAACGGGATAATTCGATTAGGCTTAGGCTCATTTTGTATCTAGTTTGCCGCGCTATCTTTTGACACCAAATCGTTTCTCTAGGTTTTCTTTGAAACGAGTTATAACAATCCGCGTTCAAATGGCCCCACGGCGTTTTGGCTCGTTTCGTAAAAAATCTGTCCCCCCCCCCCTTCGACCTTCGTTAGCTGTCTAGTCTAATAACGAATTAAAATATACATTAAAAGTTAAGCACGAGGGAAAACACGCTCAGCCGTGAATTGCAAAGACTGAGAGCAGCATACGGCAACTGATTGATCGATAAAATAATATTTATATGTGTTGTATTTAACACAGAGTGGCCAACTTTTTTCCAAAATAAAGGAAATATGAATTAAAAATAAAGATTTTTTTAAATTTTCAATAACCTTAGGCATTACAGCAAAAATGCTGTGATAATTTGATATAAAAAAGGCGTGGAAGCTTTTAGGGATTGCAGGAGAAACGTTTTGAGCGATTTATGAAGAAACAAGTTTTAATTTCGCTAGTTTTATAAAATTTAAGAACTAAAATAAAATTAGGAACTATTTTGCGCTGATTTTACTTTTGACATGAGTTTTTTGTTACCAATGTGTTCTGTTTCTATTGCCAATAATGGAATGGAGTGTAGATATGCAATAATGCAATTTGATTTGTATCTATTTATAAATAATTGTTCATTTTTTTCACGTGCGTTAAGCAATATAAAACACTGAAAACTCCAAAATCACTTCATAACCTTTTAGTTTTATACATTAATTATTAATAAATGAATAAAATTCTCTAGGTAATTGAAAAATTCAATTAAGTCTCGATTTACATATTGAAAAATAACTTTATTCTTTTCTTTAATCAAAACATCTTTTTGATTCTTCAAGTTAACATCGATTCAATCATAACTCTAGTCCGTCTAGCCCTGTTGTCGACTAAAAATTACAAATTAATATTATTAGTTGCATGCCATAAATTCAAATTATGTATATAAAATTCTACAATAATATTTGATAATTATTAGATATAACTAACGGCGAACTCGGTCTTCGCCTTGGCGGTGATTTCGATTTCCCGCCGGCGGGTCTGTCTCTTTTGTGGGGTGGTGATTGGGAATGGGTTGTCGAGGGGCGTTTTTGGTAACGGGTCGTAGTCGGCGGTTGTAATGTGCTGCTGCCCATCAGAAGCATTTTTCGGCGTTTTTCTTCCTCTTCCCGAAGCAATCTGCAAAAAAATTATCTGTGAATCAAACCGTCAAATTAAGTTTGCTTATTATGTAGGATATTTTTTGTGGCATATGCAGCGAAACGATCGCCCCTCAGCATAATAAAGCTTTTATAAAATTGTTCAAAATAATAATTTTCACAATAAGTATAAGTATACTATTTCCATTCATCCTAATGCTCTATCTTCTTATCTGGAACCCAAATATCCCCAAACTAACCTATTCTAGAATGCGGCCACTGGACGTCCAGCTTCTTCTCTTGCAGCAGGATTACTTGGTCCTGGCATTGGAGATAGTACTCTAGACGGCTGTTGTGATCCCAGATTACTCCCAACTGGAATTGCATAAATTGTTTCTGGCCATCAAATTCCGAATTTTTGTCAATTTGAAAAAATTAACTCTTAAATGGTTAATGGTACACAAATTTCTATTTGTTATATCAGTACATTATGCATCAATCTATACTTGGAATGACTGATGGTGATCGGGTTGCGCCGATCATGGGAACCATTGTAACCATGGCACGACGAAGTTTTTCCATTTCTATACTTTTAGGGAAGGTAAAGCTTATTATTTTTCTTTGCATTATTTGGCTATTTTCATTTTTAAATTAATTTCTTATTTTAAATTCTTTAAAATTCATTTGCACATGTATCAAATATCTAACTTACAGTTAACCTTAGATAGTATATTAGGTGCATATAATATTTTTTAGTATAAAAAAAAATCGAAAAGATTGAACACCTCGAACTACAATCATTAAACTTTGGTGACATATCGCAGCTATTTAAATTGATTCCACATAGTTCGATTAATTTTTCAGTCTTTTCAAATTCCAAGATTTTTTTACTTTTGTGTCTTTATAAACAAATATATGACTAGGTTCATAGCTTATCAAAATCACAACATGATAAAGTATCTCAATTTTTTTTCAAACTAACGCTTCTTGTGTTAGCCGTTGTTGATCCCGAGCCATTTGTTGCAATAAGCGCTCAGCTGCCGCTTTTTCCTTTTGCACACTAGTGGAAGATAAACATGAACATAAAATTCCATGAGTTTTTTTGGAATTCTATGAGTTTTTTTGCCGACGCAAAAAACGCATGGAATTCCAATATATTTTTAAATCCTTGTTTTATGACGTGAGACGTGAAAACATTTCATGTTAAAAAATAATATATTCTTGAAACCTTTTGTGCATTCATTTTTGCAATAGATTGGAATAAGGATCGAAAACGATGATTTATTTTTTGGCATCTAATTTTGTTTCAATATATTATTTATATCAGCGATGTTTTTGGTCAGTATAACCACTCATTTTTATCTCATAAAACCAAACAATTATTTGGGCACTATTAAACATCCCCATTGATTTGTATAAGGACGTTAAAAACCGCCATTTAAATCAAATGGTAAATCCAAAACAAAAGAAAAATAAGATTTTTTTCTCAGTTCCGTGAAAAACTTAGAAATTTTTAAAAATGCAAAAAAGTTTTAAGGGTTTCAGAAATTTTCAGGGAAATTAAAAGGAAAAACTAAAAAATTATGCTAAAGTTTCTATATTAGTTTATTTGATTCACTTAATTAGCCGATTCATTGGAATCAGACTGTTGGATTTTTATATTTAAACTTAAATTGCCCCTATGATTTTTCTAACCTCTGTTCATAAAGCGGATGATATTGGTTTGGATTTTTAAAATTGGTGGGTTGCGGCGCCGGCAGAAATGGAAGAACACGAATAGGTACAGGCTGAACAAAGCCAGGTCGACCAGCAACCGTACCCCTTAAATACAAAACATATGTATAAAACAAATAACAAGAACAGCTTATAGTGCCAGAAAAGGAAGGATATAGTAGAAATTCAGGGTACTCCTCCACGCGAAAGAACCCGTAAACATAATAAAAAAGTTGATTGAATATCACCAGAGATTGGTGCCGCTAACGGAAAAAAGAATGAGAAGCAAATTGCCGAAGAGATGGACATACCGTACGGCACAATCCAGAACTGGATACTTCTTAAAGAACGTGGAAAATTAAGCAACAGGCCATACATGTTAGTTTTGTTTTAGTTAAAAATTATATTTGCAAACCAAAAAATATATTTTTTCAATAAAAATCTTTTCAATAAAAAGATGGACTAGTCATTATTTAAAGATTAGAAATAACTACCTAGAGACCGGATCGTCGGTTTTCAGGTCGACCGACCCTCTCTTTTATCCGGTCTCTATTGTCTACATGTCCTTGCTCCGTACAAGGAGGAATGGCTTTTGAATTTAGTCATTTAGAATTTGACTAAAATGATTTATTTTTGTCAGATTATCTTTTATTTTTTGAAAAATTTTGATTGACCCAAATTTTACACCAGATATTAAGCCGCAGAGAATGGGGAACAAGTTTGGTAAAATAGCATGGTAGAATCAGAATTCCAATTTAATTAGCGCATATTACGAAGATTCTATATTACTAGGATATAAGTTTTTTTAAATTAAATTTTTATGAATATTTTCATCTGTTTTTGAGCTTCCTTTCGGCGGGACTACATTATTAATTATAATCCATAAATTTTTATCTTTCTAAATCATTTTCAAAAATTTTGTATGTTATATATAAGGAGGAAAAATATAATAGTGTAATAAATTGGCAAAATGTTGAGAAAGGCAAAATTTTGCTTTGAAGAATAATGATTAAAAACAAAAATCATGCTCAAATTTATTTTTACCGGAAAATTATTAATTAAAACTATATTCACAATAATGTAATTTTTTATTTTTTGTTATATATAATTGTTTTATTATATTTCTTATAGCATAAAAAGGTAATAAATTCTCAAATTATAGCACCAAGTAAGATCAATGATCGATCAAACAATTATGCAAAAATATTACATCATTCACGAAAATACCACATTCTATAAATTTATTTCGAGATTTAATGCAGATTCCATAATTGGATTCCATTTTCATCTTCTTAGAAAAGAGTATAACGTGATTGATAGGCAATATTAGGGGCAATTATGCATTTTATTATTTTAGTAATCTGCTAAATAATTCTATAAAGATGGTTGTAACCTATTTCTCCATTTTTAAATATTTGATCAAATATTCACGCAAAAAATGTATTCGGATGTTTTAGAAGCATTTTATTTTGGATTAAAAAATTATTTTGGACCTTTCTAGAGCCTTAATTTCCGCCCAAAATGCAATAAACACTGAATAAATGCCTACCTATTTTTGGGAAGGAGGGAGATTAGCACCTAGGTAATTGAGGTAAAAATCTAAAATAGGTAAATAAATCTAAAATAGGTAAATAAATCTAAAATAGGTAAATAAATCTAAAACAGGTAATTAAAATTCCATCCTTATTAATCTATATTGCATTAGCTTAATACTTCTGAGAACATATAAATTTTTTTAGGCAAATTATCATTACCTATTCCGAAATGAGAATCATTCTGGCTTGCTAGCAATTTGTTTTATTGCCAATGCAGGTAAAGGAGACAAGGATACTGGTAATTTGAACACTAACAAGAAAGAGGATGAAATCGCTGATCAAACGGTGGTGACGGTGAGTAAAAAATGCAAATTCGAATCCTCATAATCAAATCCACAATAATCAAATCAAGTCCCTGGAAAGTGATTACAAAAAACTATTAATAATCCCATTAATTGTTAAATAATAACTTTCTTACAGTTTAATGAGAAGCTGAAGGTTAGCCCGGGAAACGGCAAGCAAAAGTTTGAGAGTCAGAAAAATCAAACTGATGCCGCTGACGAATCAAAAGTGCCAATAAAATTCGCCGCCAGTGCTAGTAGTGATTCTGGAAGCCATAGCCAAAATTTGAGAAAGAAAGAACAGAAAGATAAGCCATTCACCATTACTTATAGACCGGGCCAAAAACCAGTTTCCTATTCATATGAATTTGGCCAGCGGGTCCCCCAACCCTACCTGCGAAAAACAGATTGAAAAATACACTCCACAGCTGGCACGCCAATTGACACCTTCAAAACCATACAAAACCACCTTGATTAAAAACCCTCCAGTGACAGCATTTCATTGAATCCGTTAATTCATCTCAAACATATTCATCTCCATTTTGATCATTTTTTTTAGAAATTTCAAAAAATCTTACGACAAATGAAGAAATTTTTTAAGATGCTGTATGGAAAAAATCGATAATTTTGTAAAATTCTTACAAAATTTTATCCAATCATTCAGGTTAAAAAATTAGGCATAATTTTAAAAATTTCACTTAAAAGATTTTTGAAATTTTTTAATAAAAATTCGGAAAGGCTAAAATTTTGAAAAAAAAATTTAATTAATTTTCTGGACTATGGGCTAATCCCGGTCAGTCACGTGTCCCGGTTGAAAAACCTGGGCCGGTAATCCCGTCTTTCCTGGTACCAGTCAGCCCCGGTCCCGGTTTTTGCTAAAAATCCCGGTTCCTCTCAACCCTAGTTGATACTTCGGCTGAAAGTGAACGCCTTTTCTCGACAGCCGGATTGATTGCGGATGATTTGAGGAAGCGTTTTACTGATAGAAAATGTTGAGAATCTTTTGTTTTTGCACCACAACATGAAAATTTACAATTTTGAATATGAATAAAACACTTTTTGCTAATATTTGAAAACTCCCGCTTCCCGTTCCCGCCGAATCCTGCCTTTTTGGTCGATTCCGCCTATCACATTTCTTCTCCTCCCGTTTTTTGGCCTCCCCTTATCCCGTCTCCCGTTTTTTAAAAATCGATTTTCAACAGTCCTGTTCCATATTCTATCTTCCTTCCTACCAATTGCGGATCCTTTGTCTCCCTGGCCAAAAAAAATTGTTGGGTTGGATTGGGATATTTTGGAGTCTGGAGTCACCTCCCTTACTCTATTTGGCGTTTTATTCAAACTCGCCAACTTTCAAACCCATTTGTTTGTTTCTCCCTTTTATGGGATTCGAAATAGCACCGGAGGGGGAAAGGATGAAAATTAATTATAAAATGAGACCCATTCGATCTTTTAAAAGTTATGTCCAAGTAAATCCTTCGTTAAGAGACCGACCAATTTGCTTTGGTGAAAATTTTTGTGCCAAAAAAGTTACCTTGCGGATCAGGGATGTGCGAAACTCGAGCCTAGAACGAAACACGAAACGAAACAAAAAATTTTACGAAACACGAAACGAAACTCAAAAACTACAAAATCTCGTGGGTACGAAACAAACGAACCAAAAACGAAATTTTCAAAAAAATGGGCCATAAATTTTTAGTTTTTTTTTTGCATTCTACATAAAAAACCTACAATGCTCAGGTTTTAGTGGATGAATAACAATTGTATTATGGTTTCTTCAATGAAAAAACGGATTTTATCAAAATTGGTAAATTTTTTGTTCAAAACCATTTTATGGAGAAATTTCAGTCAGTGTTGGGAAAATCAGAAATTTCGGCTCCGACTCCAGCTCCGGGGTTGCAAAAATTTGAGCTCCGGCTCCGGGCTCCGGAAGAGCTCCGGCTGTTACTTGAGCAAAAAATCGATGGGTTGCATTTTTGGGCAGAGAAATGCATGGAATTCAACACTATTTCTTTTTTATCTGTATGTATGTGTGCCCTCTGCTCTCACTCGCACGTCTAGTGGACAAAGAGAGACTGTGCAGAGCGGAATGGATGGCAGCAGGCGCCGAGATAACACAGAGGAAAAAAATAGTATGCGATTTCTCTCGCTTCCCTCACCCAAACATGTGACCTGTCACTCATTTTCCCTTCAAAATTTACGGCTTCGGCTCCGGAGCCCGGAGCTTTCGAAATTTTTCATGGCTCCGGCTCCGGCTCCGGCCTTCTCAAAATTTCGGCTCAGCTCCGGCTCCGGAGCGGAGCCGGAGCTTTTCCCAACACTGATTCCAGTGCTTAGTTAGGTGGGGGTCACCGTATAAATATATTAATATTAGAACCTTTCTTTAAAAAAGATCAAATTTTGCTTCGACATTTCCTGTCTCGATCCCTAAAATTTTTGATTTGAAACTCCTTATAATCTGCCATCTTCCCCAATAGACAGATGCTGACATCTCTATCAGAGAAAACTTGGAAAATTTAGCTATTTTCTTAAGAATTTGAATTTTTGAAGAAGAAATCTAATGTTTTTAAGATACATGCAATTAAGAAATCGTGCTAAAATATTTTTGAATCGAATTATCCCTTCCTTAGGGATGCATTTTTTTGTCTCGGACTACCCATTCTTAGGGGTGCATTTTAACGAAATTTCGTGCCCAATTTTGTTTCGCGAAACGAAATGAAACAAAAAACCACGAAATTCGTGGGTACGAAACACGAAATTTCGCACATCCCTGTTGCGGATCGCCAATCGGAATCCGGGGTTTGAGTAATATCATTCGGGATCGATATTGAATTATATGGATGTGGATCAGCATAGAAGAACACATTTATGATAAATCCAACTTAAAAACAATAAAGAATAAAAAACATTATAAATTTCAATTGAATTAAATTTAAATAAAATTAGAATAAAGAACAAAAAAATAAACAACAGCTAATTTTAAACATACAGCAGTACATTGTCGATCTCTATTATAAAGGCTATCTAATGGTAATAATCACGTATATAATTTAACAGAATAACAATTAGGTATATCAATTAAGTGGCTTTTGTGAGCCTTTCCTTTTATCATGTCATCATTTCCTTGACCATTGGATGCCTCCGGGTTCACCGTCAACCCCTAAAATTTAGCTAATTTTATATGCATTTATGCATTTCAAAATTTAATTGGTTAAATTTTAACCATTTAATTAATAATCAGACCAAAGAATCTAGGGATCTATGATAAACTCTCAGTAAGTGGGTTCAAATCCCGAGAATCTGCAGCGATTCACGGTCTAAACAAGATTTATAATTTCTTAAAATTAAACCGCAAGTGCTTACTGATTACTGATGATACGTGCGACTGATGATCACACGTATCTGACCAATCCCTCCCTCCCATTATCAATTAGTTGTACTGTAGACCCTTCCCCTCCCTCCATAAGCTCTTCCCCAGTCACATCCCCAAATCACTTTTCTATATTCGCTCCCATTTCCTCGCTCCAATTCGAATCATATATTTCTTGCCCCAAGTATTGTCCCTCTTTTATCGACTAAATAAAATATTTATTTACTATCGTCAATTGGGATCCAGGGCATAACACTGATTATATATTTGTAAATTTTTTATTTGTAATTTACATCGGTGTCTTGAGCTTCCTCTTGCCGGCGGCGGTGGAGGCGGTGGTGGTGGTGAGCTGGAACCAGAAGAACATTTGCCCAAACATCCGCCGGCTTCCACCCCAACATGATGAGCCAACAGCACTATCAGAAAAAATCCGAAAATTAAGGTTGCGAAAAAGAATTGCATCTGGAACGGGGTATTATTGAGTAAATTCAACGAAAAAAAATTTAAAAAATTAATCACATGAAAAACGTAATAAAAAATTGAAAATAAAAAGATAAATTGCCTGAAAATAATAAAAAAATTTTTTGATTAATGACCTATCTATCTTATTTTCTCATCATCATAGATGAGCAACTATTATCAAGCTGTAAAGATTATCCGAACATTTTTTTATAGAACTTAAAACATTATGCAATTAATTAAAAATAGGCAAATTGCTCGATAATTTAAATTTTTGGAAAAAATGGAATAGATGAAATCCACTCCTTCACTCTCTCAATTAGCTTATATAGCATGTAATTGTGTCTATAGCTATAATGATTACATATTATTATATTGATTTATTACATTAATTGCCTATAAAAATGCAAAATTGTGGTCTTGGTCATCCACTTCTCATTAAAAATCCATTTTTAATTAGATTTTGGAACAAAAACCACATGAATAATATCGACGTTATTAATATTTATATATTACAATTGTACAAATTTGATGGTTATTTGGAAAAAAATAAATAATAACATATATTTGAATTAACTTATATTTTTAAAACAGGAAAAATTATAAAAAGTTGTATTTGATTTGTTGGCCAAACAATAGCTATTTGACTAACTTGTAAATTGTAAATTATTAGTTTAAAAAAAAAGATTTCCTGACAAAGTCAGGAAATCTTGCTATAGATTTTGCTAGGCATTTGTATTAAAAAACATAGTATTTAAAAGAATAATAAAGATAGAAATTTTAGCTAAAAATTGCTAGCTAATTCCCAAACTTTTGTTAGCGCAATGAAAAAAATTAAAATTAATAGTAAAATGTGAATAGAATAATTAAATAGTTTTTTATCGTGCCTACTACAATACTTGGTATTACAATAAAATATGATTACTATACATGGTGACAGCATATTTATAATAAAAATTTTTTGGGGAAAAACTCTTGCATTTACAGACTAGAATTGGAGAAAAAAACCTCATATTATTATTATAGAATTTAGTTGCTCAAAAAGGATATTTTTATATTTTATTGTCGACACCAATCATCATCATCTTTATAGTCCTGATCCAGGAAATGTTGAAAAAGTTCATAACATAGATCTTAATTAATTGAACATTTTTTGATTGGTCTTATTACAATGGACTATTTTATAGAAACTATTTATTGGGTCAAAAAGGGAACTCATCACCATCAATATCATCTTTTTGACACCCTTTTGTTCTCTTTTTATAAAAGTGCTTTATTTTTTTATCAGCATATATAAATTTTATATGGTTTGATAGAGAATTCTGCATTTTTTTTTTAATTTTTTTATATATTTTAATTTTTTATTAATTTTTTTCTACATATGATATGTGCATATCATCGCCTCGGAGTGGGTATCTCCGCGTATGATCATATTTACGACACGTCATATGTAGAAAATGGTTTTAATTGAGACGTGCATATGATATATCATACCGAAAATCATCTGCGGTGTATGCTCCCATATGACAATATGACACGTCATATCATATGCCACGTATGATTTTCCTGATAGGTTTTGGGTATACGATATGATATCATATCATAGCGTCATATCGGAGATGCTTGAAATTGATATAGTACCCAGAGGGGGGATTTGTTTTTCCGAGCTGCGTCGTTTGTAGAAAAATGCAAATGGCATGAGTGGAACGGCTATGAGTAGACTACTAAATGACTAAAGGGACAAAATATCTAAATAATGTCAAAATAATAAAAAAATAAAATAATTAAAGAATAAAATAAATTAATAAAAAAATGAATATTAGTGATTTTTTTTGAAAAATCCATAACTCTTAATGCTATTTCGAAATGTTTTTTTGAATTGTTGTATTTTTTTTATTTTCTAATCCCTGTATGCTTACAATCAGCTATAATACTTAAGACTTAAGATATCCGAAATTCGCGTTAATTTTTTTATCTTTATTATTTTTTTAACTCAGAGAAAATCAAATAAGCTTATCAGAGTTACAATATTTTTTTTCGCAAAAATTTGGGAGGATCTGAATTCAAAAATTTTTTGGACCTTAGTCTTTCTATGTTTTGGATAAATCCGAAATTTAAAAAAATAAAAAAGTAATTCTTGATTTTTTATGTTTCGAAAATTGGAAATACGCCATACGGATTAGTTGGATTTTCATAAAAAAACTTAATTTATTTATTTAATTAATTTATATTTTATTATTATTTTAACACTATTTAGATGTTTTGTCCCTTTAGTCATTTAGTAGTCTACTCATAGCCGTTCCACTCATGCCATTTGTATTTGCACTTTTCTACAAAAAACACAGCACCTTGTTTTTCAACTTCTGCATCCTGTGGGTTGGAAAACGTGCTGGGTCGTTAGTCGAAAAGTGCCAATGTGGGCGTTAGTCGAAAAGTGCCAATGTGGGCGTTTGTCGAAAAGTGCCAATGTGGGCGTTTGTCGAAAAGTGCCAATGTGGGCGTTTGTCGAAAAGTGCCAATGTGGGTGGGATAATAAATTAATAAAACTGAGGATACTAAAATAAATATTGTAAAATCAAACTAAGACTAAAAAATTTTTAAACTAAAAATGCATTTTTTGTAAAACAATAATGAAAATGACCTTGCAAGAAAAATATCTTGAGAACAACACCGAACCTATCGATGAATGGTTTTCGCTAATGTGGGTTGAGGTCAGAGAAAATTGGGTTCAGTATAGGAGCATTCATTCTCCATTTTTCCTGTTCGGATTTGACCGATTTGCACGGCTTCTTTTTTCACGATTTGCACGGCTTACTTGAGCAGACTATCATACCTATTGCTACAATTAGATGAAAAGGGAACATCATCTAGAAAGGATCAGCGGATACGCGAGGTAAACATGCTTTTATCTATTTAAAATAATCCATTAAAAACGCAAGAGAAAATTACAATCCGAAGAAGGGGTGCAATCATCATTATCCCGTTTGAAACCCTCTTCTCGTGAAAGAAAAAGAAAGAATCATGCGGATGTTTTTTAATTACTCAAAGTTGAGGTTTAATTACCCAATTTGAGGTTTAATTACACAAATTTGAGATTACACATATATTATGAAACGGAAAAATCCCCCAAGCGGAAAAATCCCCACTTCCCCAACTAATATCAACGAAATGCGCCTTCATCTGGCCCAGGGCATCACCCAACTCGACCTCACCGCCCTGCACGACTCTGCTCTACCCGACTTTGTATGTTTGGTAATGGCCTAGCGCCTTTGTGCGTAAAGATTTGATTGATGTTCTTACTGATCCAATTGTTGGCAGAAAAGATAGTTCAACTGCCGATAGATCATCCGTCCAAGGCACAAGGACACATGCGGATATTCATGTCGATCGAATTGTTGGCAGAAAAATAGTTCAACTGCCGATAGATCATCCGTCCAAGGCACAAGGACACATGCGGATATTCATGTCGATCGAATTGTTGGCAGAAAAGATAGTTCAACGGGCGATAGGTGATCAGCCATTGAAGGATCAAGTCATACACAAGCATCTAGTGAAATACAAGGAGAAGCCTTACTCAATATTATGACTGGCAGAGAAGATTTGAGAAGCCGTGATTTATCAGGCGAAGATATCTTCTTTAGCCAAGAAGTTTCGACCAGCAAAGAAGGTTCCGATGGTACAAAAGTGTAAATATTTTTTTATTCGAATAATTAAGTTGAACACATTGACACACTTGCACGACATTATATTGAATTTATCTCCAATCCTCTTGACGAAGAATTCCGTATACAATTGTGTGAGAACTGTAATAAAATTGTGGTTTGTATCATAAAATTAAACTGGTCTGAGCATTATCAAGGTGATGATCCCATTTTTTATGCGGAGGATTTTGAATTTGTCTCGACAAATTATGATCCCGTTGAAGTTATCGAAATACTCGCTGACGGGAACTGCGGCTAGAGGAGTATCTCTTTAGCTTTAACCGGTACAGAAGAGAACCATGAAATGATCAGTAGAGATGTATTTGAATGTTTGAATGAGGAAATTTACCACTTTTCGCTTTACCACTCGGCCGTTATCATTCGGCCACCATTGCTTTGACCGCCACCCCTTAGCCCGTTCCGTCCAAGAATTTTTATTCGCCTTTTTCTTTTATTGCTGTTTTGATGTGTCTTTAAGTTGGCTTTGTGTGTCTATGTTATGGGCCGAAACACACTCTTTATATAACTTATAACTATTTAACAAATAAAAAATAAATAAAGGGAGACCTACTGAAGAGATCCATCCTTATATTTATTTTTTTGCCTACTTTTAAAATACTAAATTTCGATTTATTGTATTTCTTAAAATTTCTATTTATGTTAAATTACTATTTTTTAATTATATAATTAATATTTATTTTATGTTTATTTTATGTTTATTTTATAATCATGTAACTTTTTATTCATTCCGTTATTGGCACTTTTCGACTAACGCCCACATTGGAATTTTTCCACATTGGCACTTTTCGACAAACGCCCACATTGGCACTTTTCGACAAACGCCCACATTGGCACTTTTCGACAAACGACATAGCACCGTTGGAAAATCCGAAAATTTCAACAAAAAAAACAAGAAAAACAGCCCGGAATAGTTCGATATTGTTCCATAAAGTACAATCCCGTAGAGTAGACCTGGTATTGAGCAACCGCAAATATGGCGCCTCCAAGGCTGCATCTTCGGCGTTCGGCAGCAGCAGATGGTTTCACTGGGGCATGGTTATGGGCGCCTTGCTGGTAGACTGCTTGCCTTAATAATAATTAGGGCTGCGATTTTTAGGGAATTTCCCTAAGCCAAAATAGGGACCTATTAGGGAGCGAAAAAAGGCCAAAATAGGGAGAAAATAGGGAGCTATCTAACGAAAATAGGGAAAAAATAGGCAAAAAATTTTCCCATTCTTAGGGGTGTATTTTTCGATTTTTCGCCAAAAAACGCACGAAAAAATCGCCAAATTTTATTCTCGCTTCTCACAATTGCAAATGATATATTTTTCCAAATTTTCGGGGGTGAAACTAGTTCGGTTATCGGCCAAAATATTTTTGTAAATAGAAAAGGATCTCTCCACATCACATGAAGTCATTGGCGCGTATTTCATAGCTGCCATCATATCCGGCGCCATGTCAATTTCTGCCTCATCATCACCAGCTAGCACTTTTGCGATGTCCACGAGCTTGCTAATCCCTGGATTGTTATTCAAAACCTGTGTGAATTTGTGTTGTATTGCTTCCCCAATTGGTCCCTCGGCATTTGAAAGTGTTGTCTTGACTT
>LDKF01003283.1:4108-14986 GCA_001026735.1 Rotylenchulus reniformis | reverse complement strand
AATCCAACTAATGGGAAATAAATAAAATTAGAAGATTAGAAGTTTGCTTGACTTAAAAAACAAAAATTTTTGATTGCCCAATGCACATTTATGCGTATTTAAAAGTAGAAGATTTACCCAAAAAGTTAAATTTATCTTTTTCTTTAACCAACTCCTTATTTGATCGCAATTTAATTTTTAGCGAAAAATTAATATGATGAAAATTATTTTTTATTTTGGCGGTGAACCCAGCTGGCGGTTAAACCAATTGGCGGTGAAACCAGCGGCGGTGAACACGCGTCGGTGAAACCGCGGCGGTGAAACCAGCTGCTTCGACCTCTGACCCCCCCCCCCTTGCACATGTATGATTGAAAAATATAAAGTAAAACTAAAATAGACAAATTTTATTCAAAAGGCGAAAAATTATTTGGATACTAATATAATTTAATTTACATGGATGTATAAAATTTTATTGATCTTTTGAAGTACATAAATTTGGAAATCTCGAAATTCGTAGCCAAAATCCATTTTTTTTTTGCTCGCCAGCAACCCCGAAGTTCAGCTCCCCCCCCCTCTGATTTTTTTGCCGGCGCCTCTATAGTATAATACCATACCATCTTAAGAACTTTATTGAATTATCTTTCTATCAACTGGTAAAGCTAAAAAAGGGCTACAAATTAGCTTATTAGAATAAAGTTGTTTCTTTGGCCTTAACTTTTTTTTTACTAATGGCCAATTTAAACAAAATTTAACGCGATCATAGCCCTTTATCACTTGCTATAACTTATAAATATTGTTCGATAAAGCTGTTTCTAAAAATTTGAAAATGTGGTGATGATTGGGTGAGATCCTCTTTTAAACATTTTTGGATTTTTCAGCTGGCACACGAGGCTGGTGTTTCGACGGAAACCTTGATTCCACTTTACAATCGCTTAGGCAACATCATCATAATCATCGCTGTCATCGGAATTGCACACAATCTCATTCAATTCCTTTATGGGAGAAACCAACTGATCTGGCCCTACACCTGGATGGAGGAACGAAAGAAGAAAAAGCTGGAAGAGAAGAGCAAGTGAAAGACCAGAAAGAGAAGGGACTTGAGGAGGAAAATGCTAGGAAGACATAAAGATCAACATAATTCATTGGTTTAAAATAGTTTATATAACACAAACCAAATGTATTCAGAGTGTGCGAATGTTGTTAATTCGATCAAAATCCGGAAAATAAACTGGTTGCTGATAGGTTGGTTGGTGGGATCTTCCGCACTCCATTTTGCAACATCATCCTTCTCGGTGTTGAATTGACACTCCGAATACGGGGGGGGGGGTAATTGTGCTGGTGAGAAGACGGACCCTTCCCTTCCCTGTCGCTATTGTTCACGGTCCAATCATATTTGTCCTGATCGCGGTGTTGGACATCAAAACTCCGGAGTCAAGGTCCTTTGGAAAAGAGGAACGAGGGATCGGTCCGGTTCTTTGGTTGAAATGCGGTTTTTGCTCCAAGCAACACATCAAAATTGGCTACGACTTTGCCTCTTGTCGATTTGGCTCTTCCTCGGGCACTCCCAGATCATCTATGACAGTCCCCCCATCGGGGTTTCTGTGAGTTTGTCGGGATTTGGCCTCCATTTTCTTCGTCTTTTTTTGTTTCTATCAGCTCACTCGCCCCGTTCTCCCGTGGCTTGCTCGATATTTTGTCGGCGCGGGGGACAAGAACACTCACTTTCTAGACGAACCGCAGAGGGGACCATCGAGACCGGAAGGGGCGGGTGCAGGGGGCGGCGGAGGGCCAGCATCCGGTGGGTACGGATCCGGCACAAACGGAACCGAACAATCATTTAAACAATTCGGCTGATGAGTTAAGGGGGCGGCGGCGGAGGAGAGGAAGGCCCGGGACGAGGGGCTGGCGGAGGAGAGGAAGGCCCGGGACGAGGAGGGGATGGCGGAGGACAGGCCCCCGTTGCCCCGCCACCAGCACCCCCGCGAGTCCCTCCGACAGGCCGACAAATGCAGCACGTGGCCCCGGTGCCCGTGCCGGTGCTCTCCGCCCCGCCACCTGCTCTCCTCGCCGGCCTCCCACTGCCAAGTACCACAACTTGCCTCTCTCCCCATTCTAAAGTCCAATCTTCACCCCTCCCTTCCCCCCAAAGGTGCTCCTTATCCACTCCCTTCCCCTCTGTTGTCCGTCCCTTTCCCCATGCTGCCTCCTCCCGCTCTTCCGCTTCCGTCTTCTCCGGACTTGGCTCCTCCGGCAGCTTCACCTCCCCTCACGGCGCCTTTCCTTGCCGCCCCTCTTCCCGCAGCCCTTCAGAGTCCGAAATGGCCGGCAACGGTTAGACTCGAGCTGATCATGATCAGCTGGCAATTGGCTGTCCAATTGCAACTAGCCGATTGATCCTTCTCGATCGGCCATCCCCTGTTTCCTTCCCAAATTCAGCTGGCGCCTTCGCCCCCCGTGCCATCCTCAGCAGCCTATGCACCCCCACCACCTTTGGTCCAATGGGCCCTGCCTACTCATCAGACAAACATTCTGACCAACGGATCCCTTGAGCCTTCGAACCCCCAACTGTTCTTCCGGGACGTGATCTTAGGCGGCGCTAAGCCCCCTCCCTCAGTCAAAGTCACTTCAGCAATGACAAGATGGAGCAAATTTAACGGATAACCAACTCAAAAGTGCATGGAAAGAGTTGCAAATTTCGAATAAATTCAAAATAATTTTCTTCGATTGCTTCTTTTATTTCCGATCTAAAGAGAGAGAGTGAGAGTGAGTGGGTGAGAGAGAAAGATAGAGAGAGGGAGTGAAAGAGAAGGGAGGTAGAAAAGAAAATGAGAGATAAGGGGAGAAAGAAAGGTAAGTAGAAAAAGGGAGCCAATACGGTCGATATGAGTGCTTATTTTGGCTATATCTTTTTTTGGGCCAATTCCAATGGGCCAATTCGAACGGGTTTAGGCTTATAATCAGCGTAGAAAAGCTATAAATTCCGAACCTTCTCTGACTGAATTTACAGTGTCTGTTAATGTTACTGGTCCATTAATTTTTATTGCCTCGAATCGTTTGAAGATATGAATGTCGGAAATTATTACAACGAAAACTTTCCTTCAGTAAAGGATATGATCGGTTGTTAGTTTTCAACTTTTGAAAGTATTTTGGTGTTGGCGATCTGTCTTTTTTCCTTTTTCTGATGGCTACCTATCTGAGTTCCGAAAAGGCTAAAAATTGTCCGAGTTCCGAAACCGCCAAAAATCGTCTGAGTTCCGAATGGCTGAGTTCCGAATGATCTGAGTTCCGAAAAGGCTAAAAATTGTCCGAGTTCCGAAAAAGCCAAAAATTATATGAGTTCCGAATTGCTGAGTTCCGAATGATCTGAGTTCCGAAAAAGCTAAAAATTGTCCGAGTTCCGAAAAAGCCAAAAATTATATGAGTTCCGAATTGCTGAGTTCCGAATGATCTGAGTTCCGAAAAAGCTAAAAATTGTCTGAGTTCCGAAAATGATAAAATATCGAATAAAATTCAAAAAATAAGTTAAAATATAAAAAAAATCATTTGATCTTCAAATCTCTTCCTTCCCTCACACACCTCCATCGCATTGACTGGTAAAATATATTTTTAATACATTGAAAACAACAAATATGTATCAAAAGTAGGAGTGATCCAAATTCAATGAAGAGCGGGTACCGGAAGTGTTGGGGACAGAAGGACTAGGGTGGGAACTGCTTCAGTGCCAGCGAGACGGCCTGCAGGAAGATGGCAATGTGTTGTTCAGTGTGAAGTGGCGAATTTCGGCAAAGATGGAGCAGAGTCCGATCCATTTCCACAAATTCATTCCGGCGATGAACTGACCCCGGCCTCAGGATAGCTTCGCGGATTTCCTGCATTTTCTTTGTTTCGAATTGGTGCAGCTTTAGGGGATATAATTATAATTATATATTTTTAAATGAGTCTGTAGTCATAATTTTGATTTTCGGAAATCATTTGTCAGGAATCATCATACCATTTTTAGCTTTTTCGGGGCTACAGGTCCCAAGATCCCAGGACCGAAGATCCCAAAGCAAAAAAAGGACCGAAGATCCCAAAGCCAAAAACGGTCATTAGATCCCAGGACCGAAGATCCCAGGACTGAAGATCCCAAAAGCTAAAATGGACCGAAGATCCCAAAGCCAAAAACGGACCCAAGATCCCAAAGCCAAAAATGGACCCAAGATCCCAAGTATCAAAATGGACATTAGAGCCCAAATTTAAAAATGACAAAGAATTACCACGAAGAGAGGTTTACTGTAGGAAATAACTAGCTGCAGCGCAGGGGAAAACCGCGCGGGTAACATTGCTCTATATAGATACACAATTTTAAAGCAGTACCCGATATCTGGTCTATGTATTACTCTGGGTAGGAAGCAGCGCCTTCGGTTGGAAAAGCGCTTCGCGCTTAAAGACCTTCGGTTGCTAGGTTAATGGGTCCTGGCCACTCCATCAAGTTCGAGCAGTACAACTGCAGCACCATGCCGAAACAACATCACCACCGTATTCAGCACCCTCGATAACCCCCGTGGACCGAATTTCAGCCCAATCAGTGCAACATGACCAACCCGTCGATGACCCATCAAGTTCGAGCAGTTCAGCTGCAATATCATGCTGAAACAACATTACCATTGAATTCAGCACCCTCGAAAACCCCACTATACGAAATTTCAGCTCAATTGGTGCAACATGGCCAACCCGTCGATGACCCGTCAAGTTCGAGCAGTTCAGCTGCAGCACCATGCCGAAACAACATTACCATCGTGTTCAGCACCCTCGAAAACCCCCAAGTGTCCAAAATCAGCCCAGAATTCCAACAACTTTGCACAAATGCCTTAGGCCCCCTTAGAGTCCCGGAAATTTTAGAAATTTCACAATAATTTTCTTAGGCCTAACCCAAGACCAAAATTTTTTGTTACCAGACTATGTTTTCCATACGCTCTACAACTTTGTAATTGAAAGTTAAGCTCAAAAATCACTAAAAACGTGAGTTTTCAACTTGGGACTCTAAGGTCGGTACTCTAATTGAAAAATTTCGGGTTTTCGAGGCCATAACTTTTTTTCGGCTGGATGAAATTTTTCCAAATTTTTTTTTATTTTCTTCCACTCATTAAGTTACATCTTTTTTACAGTTGGACATAAACTTTTCTTTCAATTTAATCATGGGTTTTTCACTTTGTAATGTTGAGAGCGGGAAAAAATTTTTAAGTGTCAGAATTTTCCAGAAAAACCTACCCTCGTGACCCAAAATTTTTTCCAGACCAAAAGATTGCCCATAGTTCGGGACATGATCCTACCACACTGGATTAGCGATTAATGCATTAAAAAGTATAGCTGTCGAAGGGCCCAAAATGCATTTGGTCGATTTTTGACCAAAAACCTACCGTAACCCTCGGAAATCAACCGTAACCTGGGGAGGTTATAGTTTTCCTAGATGCGCAACAAAAAGTTAGGGGAACCTCAAAAATACAACTACCCCTCTAAATATGACAGGAAAAGCGCACGAGTTTTGGAAACGAAAGACAACTTTATTTTATATAGTATATATAAATATAATATAACAAATAACACATTGCTTTGTTTTATTTTTTCTATACTCAGACCATTGACGTAGCCAGGGGGAAAGGGGGGAATTCCCCCAGCCGCCAAGACCAAAAGTTGANTGAACGGATAGTTCGCTTCCGATGTTGTCTGGTCGGAAATGGCCCAAAAAGTGCCATTTATACGAAAGACAAGTTTACTTTATGTAGTATATAATGAAGGAGGGGGATTTCGGGTTTTAGGCATTTCGGGCCTGAAAACACGTTCTGAAAAAGAAATTTTATTATGGTTTTCGGGTACGAAGAACTCGATTTTGATGTTTATTTGGATGGTTTCTGATCGATTTTCCATGGTTTTCTGCGGATTTGACCCCCTCGGACCCAATTTTGGGTTGAGGTCCCCATTTTGTCGGAATTTTTCAGAAAAATTTAGACCTGTGACCGAAATGTTTTTTTAGCCTAAAAGATTGGCCATAGTTTGATGCATGATCCTACCAACCCGTTTGACGATTAATGCCTTAAAACTCACACTTCACAAATGGGCCAAAAAATTTGGCCATTTTTTTTTGGTCGATTTTTGGTGACCGGGCAATTTTCCCGGCTCCATTTGTGGGTTTAGAGGTGCGTGTTTTGGGCCAAAAAGTTGGCCAACATATGCCTCCAGGTGAACGGATAGTTCGCTTCCGATGTTGTCTGGTCGGAAATGGCCCAAAAAGTGCCATTTATACGAAAGACAAGTTTACTTTATGTAGTATATAAATATAATATAACAAATAACACATTGCTTTGTTTTATTTTTTCTATACTCAGACCATTGACGTAGCCAGGGGGAAAGGGGGGAATTCCCCCAGCCGCCAAGACCAAAAGTTGAAATTTTTTTGAAGAAATTTTTTTGAAAAAAAATTTGAAAAAAATGACTGATTTCCTTTAAAAATCGCCCAAATTCTGATGCAAACCGGGCGGTCAACGGCGCTAGAGCCCAATCTACCCCACAGGGTCACTAATGATTTTACTTTTATTTTTACCATTCCTTTTAAGGATCAGGAAATTCAATACTGGTCCGCTCATTACTTTCACTCACATCTATCCGTGATCAATCATCAAATGAACTTTCTGCAACTGAGGACGGAGATGGTAATTTTTCATTTGATTTTAATTTGAAATTTTTTCTAGTTGTGACACGCCTGGAGCATGCTGTAATTCGTCCGCCAACTTTTGCCATCGACCTCTGGAACGTGAGAGACCGGGTGGTGGAGGCTTTACCACGATGTCAAGCGTCTATGGAGGCTTCTCATCTTTCGTTTCAAGTAATTTTGGGGAAATTTTTTGAAACCTTTTTGGAACATTAATCTTTTAAGAAAAAGTCAAAACGACGCCCTCGAATGCATGACTTCCTCGTGGCACTCCATGGACACGATACAAAGAAGATTCAGGAGGCAAGGGAGGCGTTGCTGATGCCGGGGACTGTCTATCGAAGGCCTGAGCATGTACAGATGGACAGAAATCTGCTGCACATCGTCCAAACAGCACCACTGAACAATGATGAAATGATTGTGGTGTTTCTGGATGCAGTCTCGTTGGCGCTGCAGCATTTGGAGATGAACTTGACAGCATTGAATGAGAATGAGGAAAATCAGGACGAATCAGATGAAAATCAGGGCGAATCAAACGAAAATTTGGAAGTAGATCTTAGGGTACCATCGCTCAACCAACTTCTCGGAGAGGGGTCGTCAATTCATGATCACACATATTTTTGATGTTTTTTTTTCATTTTACTTTTGTTATATGCTCCAAATTGCATACTTTTGTTATATGTCCCAAATTGCATATTTATTCTTGATTGTTGATGATGAATAATTTTATTTTTATAAATTACAACAAATTTCCATTTGTCAGATGGCAAGCCATTACTTTTCATAACAAAAAAAAGCTCGGGGTTTTGAAATAAAATTTTGGTAGGGCCTTGGGTTTCAACAGATTTTTAAATAAAAATTCAGCGTCAAAAATTACCCCTTGGAAAAATTAACAAAAAATTGTTTGGGATCTTGGGTCCATTTTTGGCTTTGGGATCTTGGGTCCGTTTTTGGCTTTGGGATCTTGGGTCCTTTTTTGTCTTTTGGGATCTTGGGTCCTGGGATCTTCGGTCCTGGGATCTAATGACCGTTTTTGGCTTTGGGATCTTCGGTCCATTTTAGCTTTTGGGATCTTCAGTCCTGGGATATTCGGTCCTGGGATCTTCGGTCCTTGGGATCTAGAGACCTGACCCCCTTTTTCGGAACTCAGCAATTCGGAACTCATATAATTTTTGGCTTTTTCGGAACTCGGACAATTTTTAGCTTTTTCGGAACTCAGATCATTCGGAACTCAGCAATTCGGAACTCATATAATTTTTGGCTTTTTCGGAACTCGGACAATTTTTAGCTTTTTCGGAACTCAGATCATTCGGAACTCAGCCATTCGGAACTCAGACAATTCGGAACTCCGAGCGGTAGCGTTTCTGATAATATTTCGATTCGAGCTAAAAAAATAAATGGATCGGTATCTCTCGCTTTTCCTTTTTTCTTCGCCGCGAAAAGATAATATAAGATAGAAGAGAAAATCATTCGCTTCATATTGTTTTTGTTTGGACTTATGGACACCGATTAAAATTCCTCGTATACTGCGGTCGTTAGAGCAAGATCAATTTAAATCCACTTTTGCGGTCGAGCGAGAACTTTGAAACGAAAAGTACAGTTTGGTATAATTCGGTTTAGACCAAACCTAGAGAAACGAGCTTGGTGTGAAAAGTAGAGCATATTATATTATTAGCTACAAAAGAGCTTAAGCCCCTCCGAATTGGCCCAGTCTAAAAGTAGTTATGGCTAAAATAATCACACATATCGGCCAAATTCCAGAAAAGGCTCGCACGAATGATTATTTTGGCCATAACTTTTTTATGACTGGGCCAATTCGGTTGAGCTTAGGCCCATTCTGTAGCTAATAATTTGCTCTATTTTTCAACACCAAGCTCGTTTCTCTAGGTTTGGTCTAAACCGAATTATAACCCAAACTGTACTTTTCGTTTCAAACTTTTCGCTCGACCGCAAAAATGGATTTAAAGTGATCTTGCTCTAGCGACCGTAGAATACATACCTGTTCAGTTTAGCTCTTGATTTATTTAAAATTTGTTTTTTTCCATAACATTTAGCAATTTTATTGTCGATCCGGGGATTTTCGCATGCGCTGAATTCGAATTTGATGTCAGATTGTCGTTTGATTTCATCAATCTATGATTTTGCAATTTTTTTTACCTTTTATTCATTTTTTGTATCATACTCTGATGCTAAAGAGTGCTAAATTGAAAATAATCAAATCCTTTTATTTGATGAAATTATACGACAAATCAANAGAGTGCAACCTTGACAAAATTCCCAATTTAAATGAATAAATAATATTTTTCCATGGAGCGGGTTTTTCTAGCTTTTAATGCATAAAAAAGAAAGAACAATGTTTTATGTTCAATATAAAAAATAATTTTTATCCATCCATCCATTTTTACGGAAAAGTTGCCAAGAAACTAATAAGGGGTAAAAGAATAGAGGTTGCATGGATGACCGAAATGAGTGCGCTGTGTACAATTTAAGATTAACTCAGCGATTTTTATTAATGCTTTGTTTGGGTTTTAAAGGATACTAATGTAGGCTCTACTCCAGTTTACGCGTCCAATCGACTTTTACGCGTCCAATCGACTTTTACGCGTCCAATCAATCTTTACGCGTCCAATCAAAAGTTTACGCGTCCAATCAAACTTTTGCGCGTCCAATCAAAAAAATAAATAAATAAACGATTAAAAATGATTAAAACATAATGTATTGCACGCCTTTGCCCTCTTCCATCACCATCTTCTTCTCCCAGAACAGTATTTTTATGAATAATTTTTATGTTTTTATACGTATACGAACTTCGTGAAGTACGTGATGCGTTCTACTGGTTTTTTCGACTACACGTGCTAACTCACGTAACAGTTTTTTCACGTGCATTTAGTACGTGAGTACGTTATACATGTATCCCTCACCTACTGGTACGTGACGCTGGTACGTGTTCTCTCAAAATGTCGATCTCTAGTTTTGTTTCTTTGAAATATTATTGTTTCTTTGAAATTAATAGATCCAAATTTTCGAACATGTACATAAAGTGTTATAGAGAGAAAAATCAAGGATAAGTTATAAATTCATAATTTAATCGCAATAATCAAGAAAAATAAGGCATATGGGGAGGCGGATTAGTGAAATGAAAACGACGAATAAAAAAATAACTACCACATACGCAGAAGAGAAGATTTTTTATTATAAGTATGTTTTCTAGGATTTTCGTTAATCGTTTATTTATTATTTTTGATTGGACGCGCAAAAGTTTGATTGGACGCGTAAAAGGTCCATTGGACGCGTAAACTGGAGTAGAGCCCTAATGTATTTTTATATGTTCGATTCCAAATATTAATTTATATGTGCCAAATGGATATTGTCAATGCCCTCACTTATCTGCTGGTCTGTCTGTTTGGTTCGAGGTTTTTTTTTTTTGGTTAACTTTCAAATTCATTTTCTTCGGTTTAGCACTTGGTTGAGCATCAACGCGATTTGGGTGGAGTTGTCACTTTACACCAGCAAATTGCCTGAAGGATGGTCTCTCCCCTCCTACCTGGCGGCTATCATCCAAGTACTGATGTGATTATTTTTTCAACCTCGATAAGTTTAAGGAATCTTTGTTTGGATTTATGAAACCACTGAAAAGCATATGCCAATACAATTCTAAATTTAAAATGGTAACGGCGTCTTCTCCAACGCATGAATTTTTGAACATTCAGCTCAGAAGTTGAACAATTTTTTTTCAACTTCTAAAATGAGAAAAAGGAGAGAAAAAGGAGCAGCAGGTTTTTTTTTATTTTTGGCATTTTCCTTTTTTATTTGGGACTAGGTCTTATTGTCGACTGGAATTCCGCCGACACAGTCAAAATTGACAAATTGTCGACGGACTCTCCGTCGACTGGCCAAAAAAATAAAACGAACAAAGAACAAAGTGATCAATGAAAATAAATGATTTCTTCGTTTATGTAAGAAAAAATATTAGTAATATTATAGGACTCTTTTTTCGGATAAATTTTTTCTCGTACATGCATAAAAACACACAGTAAAACAAAAATTTCGAGAATTTTAGCGGTTTTTACGTATTTTTGGCCAATTTTTGGTCGAGCGTATCGAAAATGGCCTCTGACCCCATCCCCTTCCCCCTCAATCGTCGTTCGTATGGACCAAATTTTGACCCTCCCCCCTCCCCTTGGGCATGTATGACCCTCACTAGCCCCCCC
>LDKF01003281.1:0-15154 GCA_001026735.1 Rotylenchulus reniformis | reverse complement strand
AACATTTGACAGGCTCCTCTACCTGCGCCTCTATTTCAATGCGTCCGCCGATGTCAATCTGCTAGCATTTGGCAATTCATTGGCAAAGGTTGGCGCAAAGCTGCGGGCACTTTTGCTGGACGGAGTTAACTCGAGGGTAGGCGTCGAATAAATAAACATTTTTTTCCAATTTTTATTTTAACAGAGGAAGGCATTTAAGTAATCTAATTTTTTATTCAAAATATATCTCCGAAAATAAATCAGATAATGTATTTTATGTCATTTCTATCTTTTACATTTTTTAATCTTAAAATTTCAAAAAAAATAGGCACAAAATGTTCAAAAAAAGTTGGATAATCTTCAAATTTTCCGCATTATAAAAATAATTTACATTTTACAAATGAATTTTTTAAATATTTTTTCTTTTCAAAAAAATACATTGTGAAAAGTAAAAATGTTAAAAAAAAATTTTAAATTTTTTAAAACATCTCAATAGGCACTTCAACTGATCGCCGAACATTGTCCCCTGCTAGAGCACTTTTCCTTTAGCATCGACTGCCACTCTCACCCACCAGATGCAGAAGGGTGAATAAGACTTAATTTGAATATGGAGTTAGATTAAGAAAAAATTTCTCCAAAAATACTTTTTCCTTTAAAAAAATATCGTGTAATAAAAAATTGAATTGAACCTAAGTCTTATTACTTGAGTAACTCTAACCGGTTCTTTCCCGTTCTATGCACTCTTCTAAAAAACCAGGGGTGGTGAAATTGCTAGAAAAATATGGCATTCTTAGGTCCTTGTTATTATATTTTTCCCCAGCTTATAAATATTTTTTTTTGCTATATTTTTCCCCAGCTTATAAATATTTCACCAAAACGGTCAAATTTTTAAGAAAAGCTTGAAAATTTCAAATTTTTTCTCCGGCTGCCAGGATGGTAAAAAAATGATAAAAAAATTTGCTTGATCACTTTTTTTCAGCCCATTATTGTCAGCCCTCCAATCATTGTTCCAACTGGCATATCTGCGCTCGGTGTCCACTTCTTACATCTCCGGTGGCATACGTGCGCAATTTTTGGACGCAATCAACGGACTGAATACCAGGGGCACCCTTGAGGTGATGGACTGAAATTTTAAAAATATGCTTGAGATCGTGAACAGAGGTTTGAGATTGTATAAATTTTTTTGCTTTTTTATTATTTAATAAATAAATATTTTTGTTGATTTATAGTACCTGCATCTGCCTTGTGGATTGTCACTGCCTGCCGAATTCATCACAAATTTGATTCAACATAATCCTGTATGTTTTGGGTTTATTATTTTTTTAGATGTAATTTTTTTAACTATTAGATTCTTATCATAGGATAAAAATTGCAATAAAAAAACTTTAATGATAGATATTATATTTTAAAAATTTTATTGCAATAATTTTATGAGTTATAGCGTACACGGTGAAAGTTTCATAAATTTGGTGGGCAAATTTATTTTTTATTTTAGCTTAACGAACTATTTGGAAAATTCGGATTTTATTTCAGAGATTGCGCAATTTGGCCTGCACGATACGGAACGATGACATGGAGGAACTGGACAAGCTGAAAACACAGTTGCAGAACATGGACAGACCACTGGAGTTGGAGTTGTTTTGGGATTCTCCCGAGTTAGAAATGGGGAAGAACGGCAGGGTGCGGATAGTGAGACGATTTCCGGCGGAGCGTATCAGCCATCCGATTTTTCGCCAGTTTTGGGCCCGAGCAATGGACTCAGTGCCGTGAGTTTTTTTGGAACAATTTGGTGCCCTGTCATTGTGTATTTTTCTGAAGATCAACTTTTTCAATATTTTTGAGACCATGGTCTTCTGATTCCCAAAATATTTCTGCCATAAATTTATAAAATTTTCATATGATTCGATTCTAAAATTCCAAAGAAATTTTTTAAATTATTTTTATTAACAATTGATTAATTGGTCTTTTTTTTGTAAAATCAAATTCATAAACAGAGACTAGGTATGATCTCAAAAAATTGAAAATAAAATTAAAAATTTTGAAGTGAAATTTCAAAAAAAATTTTTTTCAAATACCTTGGATTTTGAAATTTTAATATGCTAAGGGTTTAATTTTTTTTATAATTTTTATTTATTAATTAAAATTTTAGGCATTTCGTGGTCTCTCCTATCCATGCCTCATTCTGACCCTTTTCGCGCATCGCCCTTTTTGACACTTTTTGCATCTTGGCCTGGCACCAACAATTTATTAGCTAGCTTTTCATTACAGCGATTCCTCTTTAATTCATTCAATAACCAATGAAAAACCCTGAATTCCTACTAGTTTTGGTTTTTTAGAAATTAATCGATTTCTGTCTATTGTTAGATATAATGAATATGAGTATAATATAGAGTTCCCCTTCTTTATGCCGAAAAATCTCAAAAAAATCCTCTCTGTATTGTGCATCCCTTAGTGTGCAAATTAAAATATTTTAATTAGCTGTAAAAAATAACCGATTTTTATATTTAGGAGTTTTCTTTAGTGATCTGGATCTGGACTACTTGGATGACTGATCGGAGAGAAAGAAGCATCAACATTCAATATTATTTTTTTGACGATTTTCGATTTTTATGCCCCTATAAATTTTTGATTTGTTAAAAAATTGTCTATTAATAAATCCCCCCAAGAAATAGAAGATCAATTTTGAAGCCTTTATACCATAAATTATTTTTATTATTTTAGGTAGTGGATTTACAAAACTTACTAGCTATAAGATCCGTAGTAATAGAGCTACTACTACAGTGAAAAACGGATCAAATCCGGAGTAAATTGTGAATTATTTTTATATAAATTTAGTGGATTCATTTGATGCTCTTATGGAAATTGAAGATATTTTATATTAATTTGTTTTTTTCCATCCCATAATAATAAAAAACATAATGTACTTCATGATTTCTGTCCTTACAAAAATCCACATCAATATCATTTGGTAAATTTTAATAAAAAATTTTATGAGATGATGACCCCGAGCAGGATTCAATAATTGTTATTATGGTTGCTTATTACTACCAGGGTGGGTGAAAAATTCGTGTCATTTTAAAATCTAAATATTTTAGAAAAATCTTTTGAAACCAAATAAAAATTTGATGTAAAACGAACTAGATTATTATAAAATTTTTAGAATTTTCTGGCTTCAAAATTTTATACCGAAAATGGTTTGCAAACAGGTCGATTCGATATATGGAAAAAGTATGATGTTTATAAAATTCTTAAAGGCTCAAGAGAAAAAAAAAAAGAAAAACGATATCGTGACTGTGCAATCTAATATGAAGTTTTGCTAATAACTAGGGCATGAAATTTAAGGCAAATGCCTTTTTTTCTTGCTGACTCGGAATGGCCTAAAAACCACGTAAAACGCACTTTTATAGCTTTATTAGAACCGTCTAACATCAATTTTTATTTGCCTTTTTTTGCCTTTTGACCCTTTTTGGGATTTTTATGCCTTTTTTGCCTTTTGATGCCTTTTTTCGTGCCTTTTCTGATTTTTGGAGCAAATTTTAAAAAATTAGTGCTTTTTTGAAAAATAGTTATTTCAAAATGGTATAAAAGATAAAAGTTTGAAACCAAAATAAAAAAAAGAGAACATTTCCTTAATAAAAATGACCAATTTTCTTAAGAAGAGTAGCCTAATTTTTTAAAATTTTTCTCCGGCAGCAGCCCCATATTGGGGATAAAATCGTATTTTTTAACTTTTCAAAATTATGCAATTATTTGTGTGAAAATGCTTTCAAAAAACGAAAAATAATTTAAAAATATATTTATAGAAAAATTTTGAATTTTTAACTTTTTATTTTTATTTTTTGCTTTTATTAATGCCTTTTCGCCATTTTTCGTGCCTTTTTCGCCATTTTTGATGCCTTTTTGGCAATTTTTCGTGCCTTTTTTAGGCGCCTTTTTGGCGATTTTTTGTGCCTTTTTTCATGCCCTACTAATAACACATGGACATATACTGGTAATATAGTTTTAGGCTTATTTATTTTTTAGATGAAAAATCGGCAAAAAGCAAAAATTTAAAATTTTTTGAAGTTAAATCAGCAAAATCCACTTTAAATTCTTGGACGGTACCTCTTGTTCGGTAATTTTTATTAAACAATTTACTCAAAAAATTATAGAATGGAAAATAAATTGAAAAAAGACAAATGAAATTAATGTCGATTCTTTATTCCTTTCCGCCGATCAATCAATAGTAATCCAAGCCGCTCAGATCACTAAAGGATGGGGGATATTAATATTTTAAGAAAATGTTTTGCAAATAGAAATATGGATAATTATTAGTAATTAATAAATAAACATTCTCTAACATGTACAGCCCAGGGTTTTTCAACCGGTGTCCATAAGTCCAAAGGAAAACAATATGAAGCGAATGATTTTCTCTTCTATCTAATATTGTATTTTCGCGGCGAGGAAAAAAAGAAAAGGGAAAGAAATAACATTGACAGACACTGTAAATTCGGTCAGAGAAGGTTCTTATGGACAAAAAATTCCTCGACCTGTACAAAGACAACCGATTAAATTTATAAAAACGCAGAATTCATGGCTATCCGACTTTTGAAGACCTGACATTTGGGGATTTCATAATAAATAGTAGGTAAATAGATTTAAAAAATTACGTTGTCAAAAAAGAGAGCAAAAATTAACTATAAAATAGTCTAATCCGTTCAATTAACTCACTTAAAGAAAATATGGCCAAAATATAATTTTTTTGGCCAAAATTAATTTTGGCAATAATTTTTCTCGAAATAAACCAGTTCGAACAGATTAAGGCTAATTTTATAACTTATTTTTGCTCTATTTCCAGACAACATGGTCTATCTAGGTTGGTTTGATCCAAGAAATAGCATTGGTCCCCAATTGCATCCCAACGGAATTCATTATGCGGTTTTTATTGCATATTATTGATAAAAACAACTCACGGCACTGAGTCCATTGCGCGTGCCCAAAACTGACGCAACATGGGCTGGTTGATGTTCTGAGGGTCACGGCCTTTCCGGACCCGAACTCGGCTGTTCTCTCCCATGTCCAGCATCGGCGGAACACACCTTTCGAACAGCTCCAATTCCAGAGGCCCATTCATGTTCTGCAACAGCGTGTTCAGCTTTACCATCTCTTCAGTCGAGTCATCAATATGCAGTTCAGCTTGCGCAAATTCTTTAATCAAGAAACCAATAATCTGCACGCAAAATTTATGCAATTTTTACAATAAACTGCATTTCATTCACTATGGTTTTTCTTACATGAGAAATCAATTCAAAACATATTTAATTTATTTTTGGTATCCCTACAAATTCATAAAATAATTTTTATTGATTGGAATGAATTTAAGGAACTCTAATTTTGGCTGGCCATCATGCACATTGACTTTTTTTCGGCCTAACAAGCCTTAGTTTTCAGCCAGAATTTTGCATTCATCTAATGCTCTAATGTATGCACTTTTTTAACTCCTTGCACTGGCACCTAACGTTATTTTTAAAGGGAAATTGTTTTGTTTATTCTTGTTGCAAACATACTGGATTAAGTTGGATTAAAGTTGTGGCGAACTCTGCAGAAAATGCCAATCCCAGGTGTAGGTACTGTAAATAACAAAAAAATGAATTTATTATTAAAAATGCTTGAAGCATTAGACGAATTCTTTAATCCCTAATTGAAAAACTTTTTCTTGTGATATGTTTATAAAAACTTTTTTATTTTTCAATTTTTAAAGAATTTTCAAGCTTTTTTTCATTCATCTCATATTTTATAGTCAATGAGCTCAAGTTTTTTTTAATCAAAAAACCAATTTCTTTTCTTTGGTTTTTAACGAGTGCTCTTCAAATAAATATTGATTATTATCTGATTTTTTTATATATTTTTTTCTCCTACCACCTCAAGGTTTCGCTTAGCATTCAATAGATAAATTGCAATCAAAATTTGCGTTTGTAATTGTAACTGCTCATCGTAGTCTATTTTGCAGTAGCAGCATTTGCGGATGGACACCGAGCGCAGATGGACAAGTTGGATCAAGGATTGGAGGGCGGGAAATAATCTGTAAAAGGGGTGCTAGGACTTTAAAAAAGGCTCTTTAAGGGCTTTAAAAAAGGCCCAATAAGGCCAGTCTAGACAAAAACTTTTTTATGCAACTATCTTTTGGTATTTTTAATTTTTCGAAATTCAAAAAAAGGTTCGAATTTTTCGCAAAAAACCCCCATTTTTCGATAGTTTGGAAATATTTCGATTGACCGAATTTCGAACTATAAAAGGTGGGATTGTTAACAAACCGAAAATGGTCAGGAACGGAAACAGAAAACCAAAACCGAATTTTTCAGAATCAAAAAACGGTGCATATTATTCCTTTTAGCAAACCGTTATTAGAAGCTATCTGTACACTAGGGGTCAGAATTTTCGAACCATAAATCCATTAATGATTATGCAAAAAAATAGTCCTTACCCTTCTTCACAGATGAAGCTACCAAAGGAATAGTGCTCCAACCGGGGACAATGCTTTGCAACCAGATGGAGAATCTGGGGGAATTTTTTTAAAGTTATCTATATTGTTTTGGATGTATTTTATCGTTTTCTTAAAAATATTTTTTGACTTGACGTGGCCTCAGGTGCATCACACGATAAATGGCTAGATTCGATAATACTGTGAGATCAGTTTTTTTATGCGGTAATTTGTGGCGATTTTTGTTCAGTTCAAAATTGGACTGTTCTGCTATTAAATCTGTCTCTAAATTGTTGATACATTTTTTTCTTGATCCATCTTTTTTCAAAAAATGATCTGATCCCTGATCTGATCCAGTGTTTGGATCAGATCAGAATTTGATGGATCAGCAAAACACTGATCGAACTTACCTGCGAATCTGTCCAGTCCAGCAAAAGTGCCCTCAGCCGCGCGCCAATCTTTGCCAATAAGTTGCCAAAGATATTTACTTCGGATTCGTTGTAATGGAAATAAAGGTGCAAGTAGAAAAGGCTGTCAAATATTTGTAGATAATGTAGATAAATCCTATCTATGTATTTGATCGAATCCGATGAATTGTCGATCATCACAAACCGGTACTAAACCATGACCAAAAACCAAAATGCTCAAGCAAGACCAAGGCCATGAATGGCAATACAAGACCAAGACCAGGGATGAGAAATCATGATCAAGACCAAAACAAAGCCAAGACGTGGTCTTAGTTTTCAAGACCAAGATCAGGTCTTGGTTTTGATCACGGGACTTGGTCTTGGTCACGATTTTTCGAAAATTCCAAACACTAATGATCGATCTTGATCTTTATCAAATGGTTTGGTTAATCTTATAAGGAATCTAATTTGTGATATTCTTATAAAATTTGTTAAACCGATAAAAATCCATTTACAACTTTTTTTGATTTGGTCAGAGCTGATTGATCAAGGCCGGCGCCATTGGCTAGATGAAAGGTTGCATCCACCAAATGCAGGTCAAAAACTCAAAGGTCTGCAATATTGATTTCGTATAAATCTCCGGCGACTCTTATCGGAGACGCCGGCATATTTAAGCAAAAATCGACCAATTTTCTTCAGAAAAGCTAAAATTCTTAAAATTTAAATTTTCTCCGGCGCTCCCGGTTAGGTTCGCCTTTAAATCTTTCTACCGACACCCATTAGATATTCTAGAATTTGTTTTTAAGCCTTAAGAAAACTGGAAAAAATCTCCAAATTTCTCAGGGAGACCGCCGAAATTGTTTTTTATTTGTTGTTTGGCTATGACCTCCTCCCACTAGATCAGCCACTCCCCATAAATTTTCCCAACACAGTCTTTTATTTAATCATCCTGATCGATCAATGCCAATTCGTCAAAACTCACTTATCAAATCGGGCTAGTTTGGTCAGCGTAATGCCAGTGATGCAATGTTCCACAATTAATATAGCGAGTTGCGGACAATACGAGACAGCGAGTTCGAGCAGTTCATCGATTCGCTGGTGTTTCTGCTCATCTACTCGTGGACAAGAGGGGCCACCAACGATGTGCAGTGCGCGGAGGGAGGAAGGCAATGCCGAAAGACCCAACGGATGTCCCTGAGAATCGGACAGCGGAAGGCGCAACGAGGTCAGCGACTTGTTTTTGATGTGCAACAGAAAGCGCAGTCCCGCAACACAACACGGGTCCTTTCATGAGAAAAAGGAAAATAATGTAAAATGTAGGTTATTAAGAACAATCGGTAAAGTGCTGAAAATGAGGATCTCGGTAAGGAATTTTTAAATTTAGAAATCATTTTTTTCCTAGAACCACTATCAAAAGAAATGGGCCAAAAAGGATAAATGAAAAACTCAAAAATTCTCGATCGGCCTCTATCAGAACCGGACTTTTTTAACTTCCGATTGGTACTTTTTTTTGATACTTATCCAGTTTAGGTATTAAATCGCCACGATTTTTGTTTCTAGGAGGGTTTTCGAAAGTGTGGTTTCCGGATATCAATTTTCCGAATTTCTAGATCGAAAGTCAAAAAGTCAAGCAAAAATATTCCTTCAAAATCCCATCTAAAATGGCAGAACTGATATCAATTCCTGGAAAGCTTCCTATAAATTAATTTAAATTGGGAAAAATTTTCCTTAGCTCCATAAGTACCATTATCTCTTTTAACATCCCAGCTTAAATAATCATTTTGAATATATATTTTTTAAAAAAAGTTTGTCATTGAAATTGACTAGAAAATATGCCTTAATTGCTGAGGCGTTACTCACAATGACAGAGAAGTGGATGCTCTGCAGACGCGTCAAATTGTCCGAAACCGCGCGCAAAGTACTAGACGACACGCAAATATCAAAGCGCAAATGACGCAGATTGCACATCTTAGCCCATTGGTCCACATTCGCGTTGATTTCCTTCTCCGCCTGAAAGCCCAGTTCGTGCAGATGAGGAGCGCATCGATCAATCAACGTTTGAAACTTGGCCAACTGTAAATTTGTCATGGTGGTAAAAACGGCCAAATGACACAGGTTATAAAGGCATTTTGTAATAAAACAACAGAAAAAGGGGATAGATAGCATGTACACGAACTTCATGAAGTACATTTTAGTTTTACTAGTTTTTTAACGACACGTTTACGTGACTACCTACCTTTATTACGTGACTACCTTATACGGGTAATTCTCGAATATGGTATGTGAGACCAGCAGCACGTGTTTTCTCAAAATGTCTAACTTTATTTTCTACAGTAAACTACCTTTTAAAGCTTTTTCGCCTATGATTATGATATATATAAAAAGCTAAAAATTCAAATGTTCATTTCTGAAGACTGCAATTTATTTTATTACTAACCGCCTTATTTTCTTGCTGTGCCAACTCTTGCTTGTCAATTATCAGTCTCCTGAACTCGGTCCAGGCATTATTCTTGGCGACTTTCTGCCATTTCCGGCACACCCTCTCCAGCCGAACACGCTCATCCGGTGGAAGAAAGGCGAAAATGTGGGCCTAAAATGGAGGAGTTTGATCCAAACACTAACATATTTAGGAAAATTTGAAAAATTATTCATTTAACGAGCCAAACAATCTGCAAAAAAATAAAATGATTTGGAAAAAAATGGAGAATTTTTTAAAAGGCATAAACTTCATGTTTAAATAAATAAAGACTAAACTCAAAATATGAAATTCTATTAATAAATAATGAGACTCTTACCAAGGACTCAGCGGCCAAATGGTTGATAGTAGAAGCAGTAGTTAAGGCAGTCATATTAACTTTTAAAGGGGGCTTTTTGTCTAATCAGAAAAAAAAGAAAAAATTTTATGAATAAAAATTTGAACATAAAAATTACACTAATTGTTTGAAACCTCTTGTGCTGAAAACATTTTTAATGGTTGTAATTTTAATTGCAATTTTTGGATTTTTATTCGAAAATTTTAGGGAATGATGATAGTTAGAAATTTTTAGCTTTGCAGGTTAAACTCTGAAAAGTGGGAAATCATGAGTTATATATAGTGTATATGTATATATTTATATACTTCCGAACTTGCCATACGTAATTAATGGCGTCCGATAACTTTCTCAGCAAAATTTTGACGGATATAAAAATTTCCCCTTAACCACACAAATATGTCATAAAACGTCACATTACTCAATCGTCCATCATCATCATGATTATTGCTAGGCTAATACACAATGCTACAAAAAATTGTGTCATAAAGAGATGAGTTGTGTTTGAAAAATTCATATTTTTGATAAGGACTTGCCTTAGGCATGATAAAAAAAAATTCTAGTAAAATACGCAGGGCTTGTAACACCCATGGCTCCTAAATAGGTAAGTACATTAGGGTTGAAGTCAAAAATACCGTATATACTCTTGTAATCCCCCCGGGGGGAATAATTTTCAACCCTTTTCTAAGGGGGGGGAATACAAGAGAGGGGGGAATACTGGAGCACTGCAGGNNNNGAGGCGGGGGGAATACAAGAGTATATACGGTAAGTACACTTTCCAAAAAATGCTTTTTTCACCAAAAACAAATAAAAATGGAATTTTTTAAACAATCAATGGCTGCACTAAAATAATTTTGGAATTAGACCTGTAAAAAATTCTAATCGTCAAATTAGGTATCGAAAAGACAGAGTCTGCGAGAAACTCCTAGTTTGCATCCCCATGAAGGTTAAAAATTACTCCATTATAACAATTGGTTATAAAAATATTAATTTCGAGAATTAATATTGTTTAAATATGGCTTTGGATCCAGTTTTATGAGCAGATCTATATTTCTCTGGATTTGAATTGTCTTAAGCGTACACTTAGGACAAAGTTTACTTTATAATTAATTTTTTCGACCAAATTAAATCATTGGAATTTATACTGAACAAAATTCTGCTTGAATTTTTCACTTATAAATCTCTTTGAGCACTTGTTGTAATTTTTGTTTAATTTTACATTGATTATCTTAGTGGAAAATATTGATTGTTTGTAAATATAGTTGCAAAAATTTAGCTCTTTCAATAAGTTACTGAATTTTTTTCAACTTTTTCTATCCCTGTAAGAATTTAATTAACATTTTATATGTCGGTAATCTTATTCCAAATTTCAAAAAATTGTTTTAAGCTGTAAAATAAACAATTTGTTTAATAAGTATTCTTTTGTTTTTATTCTGTAGCAATAAAATTCATATCCGAATAGACTATTAAGATAATAAAATTTTGAACTTTGAAATATATCGAAATCAACTCTTTTTAGGAAATTCTTCGTTAAAAATTAAAGGCATCCCTCTCCGAGGATTTTTAAAATGAATAAATAATATTATAAACAAGGATGATCCAATAGCTTCTCACTTTTAGTTCATTTGCGTAATTAATTAAAATTTCAAGTAATCATTTAAAAATTCTTATTTAGATCATAATGAAAAAAGAAAAAAAAACAAATTATCGGATAGTCAATATAATTAATATCGATGCTTTTCCTCTCCGATCAATTGTCCAAGCCATCATCCAACTCAATTAGGTCACTAAAGAGATTTTAGTATTTAAACTTATTAAGAATTTTATATTGCAAATTAAAAAAAAATAAATAAAGCATATAAAATTCAAAATTTCCAGAAAATTTTGTAAAGAGAAGGAATAATCAGAAAATAGATTTTTAATTTCTTAAAAATTAGATTGGCATATTTAAAATTGTTCATTAAAATTATTTACCCATAAAGGAATAAAATAAAAATTTTCTAAAAAAACTCACGGCACTGGTTGTGAGTCCATCGCGCGGGCCCAAAAATGGCGCAACATTGGCTGACTGATACGCTCCGGTTTACCTCTTGGCCGAGTCCGGTTCCGGACCCGGATGCTGCCGTTCTTCCCCATTTTTTTCAGCTCGGGTGGACAATGTTCGAATTCGAACAGTTCCAACTCCAGCAGGGGCCTGTCTATGTTCTGCAACAGTGGGTTCACCTTATCCAATTTTGGCTGATCGCCTTTGATTGCACAGGTCAGCTTGCGCAACTTCTGTCCAAAAAATCGGAATTGTGGCAGCTTTAGACATTTTCCATAACCCTTACAAAAGAATTTACAGAAAATAGGTACAAAAACTAATACTTTACGAATGAGCTACCGAATTCCCTTTATATAAAATAAGGTACACTTACAAAGAATTAAGTCAACATTGTTTATCAATAAGTCTACATTTTTTTATCTAGTATACTCGGTTTTTTTCTAATCTAGTTAGCCTAGCCTACATTAGTTACTGGATCCTTTTTTATTTAGCCTTAATGTCTTACTTTCTATTTTCCTCTTTTTAGAAAAAATAATTTTACTTGTTCATTTTACACTACTTTATTTTGTACAATGATTTTCCAGGAGACATAAACTGCTGATGTGGGTTATAAAAATATTCCAAATAAAAACTATTGTCGCGAATGCCCAGCAGAGGTAGAAGTCGTGCGACCGAACTTGAATGCTTTAGCAAGATAAAAACAGGGACTTTGTAATAAATTTCGAACTTTTTGTTTGAATTTCGAAAACAAAATATTACTAGATAGAATATAAATAAAACTTTACGTTTTATACTTTTGGTCTAACTAGTCTTAAGCATTTGGCAATTTTTCCCAACGACCTACTAGCACCTAGAACCGCCGGTCTGTGACCATTTCCTTTTGGCAAACTTATTTGCGACTAAATTATTTTTTTGGCTTTATACTTAGATTATTGTCTAAGAGGGGCTTAATGACATGTAATAAGTTAAATTAAGACATGCCTTGTTTTACAGGTAATTTATTGTACTATTTGCGATTTTACAATCATGAACTATGTAGAATGCTCGACAATCTATTTGTTTTGCAAAAGTAGGTTTTTGAATAGGTTTTTGGATATAATTGTACAATCAAGACCATTTTTTAAAGTTTTCTATATATAATAATAATAATAATGATGTAGAAAAACCAAATTTCACAGCAATTAATTATACCAATCAATTAAATAAATTATTAAATTTAAAAATCCCCCAACCCGCTCCAAACATACAGGATTGAGTAAGATCAAATTTGCAATGAACTCGACAGACAATGGCGAAGCTCGGGATAGATGAAGGTACTGCAAATCAACAAAAAAATATAAACAAGGGAAAAGGCTTTTGGATGCTGGGGGGGGCTAGATTTCAGGGGTTAGGGGTAGTCAGTCATTCGCAATGGCCAGGAAGTCGGAAGAATAGGACAGCCAATTTCCCTGAGAATGGGTCCATCTCCGATAGGAACGAAGGTTCCGGTAATGTTTTTTGCTTCTCACAAGTCAGTGACGCTCTCTTATTACGATGGGGATCAATTATTTTAAGACCTTTTTTTCAATATCAGGAAATAATGAAATATATTCTTGAAGAATTTCTAGGCGTTTTGTCATTCGCATCGAACCCCTCTCCCGATAATTTGAATGCAAAACCAATTATTAAGTATTTTGAAGCTTTTCCTTTTAAAACATATGTATATGGTATAAGTATGAGACAAATCACTCCCTTTCCGGTGTTTCCCCCACCAAATTTTCAGTAAAAACTAATTTTTTTCTTTTCAGTAAAAAATTAATATTTTCAGTAAAAACTAAATTTTCAGTAAAAACATGGCATCGAAGGAAGTGCGTATATAAAGAATTTTTCAATTCTTAAACTATTCAGGAAAACTATTAAGGAATTATTCAATATTTTTGGCATTCTCTCACCTCAATTTTGCCTTTGGTGTTCAGTGCCAAAATTGCAGCCAAGATTGGCGTGCGCATCAGTGTACCCTCAATGTTGTAGCCAATGGACATAGAGCGCAGATGGGCAAGTTGGAACACGGATTGGAGGGCCGACAACAGGCTGTAATACATACGGAAATCTAGATGGATGTTTTCTAAAGGTTTTATGAAATGGAAGCTAAGCAGAACCAGTGCTGTGCATTCGAACTCAAACTTCTAATCATATTCATATCTTATTCGTACTATGAATAGAAATCGGTTATTGTGTTTAAATCCGAGGTGTTATCGGTCCTTTTTTTATGATTTGTCCTTTTTCAGACCAAGGGTGTCCTTTTCTCCTATATTTTGGGATTTTAGAGAATTTTATTCAAAAAATGACCAATTTTCTTAAGGAAAAAAGCCGTCGGCCCCTGTCGGGACCGCCGGCATCCCGCACAATGGATATTCTCTTTAAAAAATCTTAAAAATGACCACTTTCTTAATAAAAAGGACTGAATTTTAAAACTTTTCCCCCCGAAAGCCCCTGCCAGGACCATCTGAAGTCCACATTAGGTTTCTTCAAAAAAGGGTCTTGAAATTNCTTTAAATTTAAATTTTTAATACATCCAAAAACCCGTAAAATAATATTGTCAAAATAATTTTTTTAGACTGGCCACTTACCATCGAGTTAACTTCTCCCAGCAAAAGTGCCCTCAACTGTGCGCCTATTTTTGTCAATAATTTGCCAAATAAATCGGCAAAAGTCCGATCGAAATAGAGATCAAGGTAGAAAAGCCTGTCAAAGTTCCAACATTTAAATAAATTAGTGAATATTTTAACCAAAAGCAATTTTTTATCTTTTTTCTTGTATTCTGCTTTTTTCGTGCAAATTCCCCAGCTAGATGATTGTTTTTGCAAAAAAATGGAAACCCTGCTAATAGATAAAAACTATTTTCCGATCCTTTTTTATTCCTGACCAATTAATGTAAATTGGTAAAAACCCACCTTTCAAATCGGAGTAGCTTGACAAGCGATAACTCGCTGTCGATCGGCGGCAACATCAACATGGCAAGTTGAGTGCAACACGAGGAGGCGAGCGCGAGCAGTTCATCGATGCACTCGCTCCTCCAAATATCCCAGCCGACCCATGGGTAACGGATGCCATGACCGATGTGCAACAAACGGAGGTGAGTGGGCAGTGCCGGAAGGTGGAACGAATCTCCGAGCACATCGGAGGCCGGAAGGCGAAACGCCCGCAGCGACGCGTTGTTGACGCGCAACAAATCTTGCAGCTCCGTAGCGCAACCACTTTCCTGCCAAGTAATGAAGGCGAAATTAGTAAGCGACTGGTGTACATTGAAATGTCTGCTTCCTTATTGGAATAAGGGTGATGCAGAATAAAAGAGAAAACCGATTATTTTTTTAATGGGGTGGCGACAGGGTCCCGCAAGGAATTCCGCCATCATATTTTTAAATAACGAATTACATTTAAAAATTTTAACTATTAGAATTGTCAGTCGGATCTT
>LDKF01003279.1:3187-21809 GCA_001026735.1 Rotylenchulus reniformis | reverse complement strand
CCCCCCCCCCGGTTTAGGCCTGGTGCAGGGGGTTGGGTCCAATCAATCGATAAAAAATGTGGGGAGAGTATCTACTAAAATTGCTCAAAACATAAAATTTCTTTTGCACATTTTGATGTTATGACAACTCTTTTCGGGCTTATTTTATTAATTTTAAATGATGTTACAAGTTATTTTATCCTTTCTTCGGTCTTATGATTTTTTAAAGACTAAATTCGAAAGTGTGAAAACATTCCAAGTGGTTCTGGTTCATGAAACGCTTGGTCGCGCATCCTTTCACAGTGATTATAGACTAACCCATTTCAAACTAACTTTCAGTGAATTCTTTGCTGTTAATCATGTTCTTAGAAGTCTTTGCTCCAACAATTACCTGACCAAGAATTTGTTTGGGTTGAAATCGGGAGAGTTATTGGGCAACACATTCTTACTTCCAAATCTCGGAAATAATTTTTTCACAGGGTATAGCTGTTGTTTTCATCCCATGCGCTGGTATCCCGGTCTGTATTTCCTATCATATAGTGTTTTTTAGCTAGTTTACATCGTATTGATTATATTTTGTCGAAAAAAATGTTAAAATTCATTTTTGCAAAAATATAGCTCCCGCAAAAAAATGCAGAACTTTATCCACACCCTGTATATTATGTAGAAAATTTTGCTCTACCTTTTGCCTGTTTAAGCTTTCAAACAATAAAGTTATATTGAAAAAAGAAATTCATAAGGTAAGTGTGTTTTAGGGAATAATGTTCAAAAAAAAATTAAAGACGGATTTATTATTAAAATCTAATTTTTGTAATTGGTGATTCTCCTAAGATAAAAAAATTACAAGTGAGCAAAACAAGCTATAAATTTTTTTGAAATAAACAGGTCTTTGATTTTTGAAAAAGCGACTTGTTAAAGTTTTTGAAATAGACTGAAGATTATTGAAACTAAGTTTTTGAATAACATGGGACCTGCGAATTTTTTGAAAACTCAAATTTTTTTGTAAACTCTTTTCTGAAATTCCAGGACTTAGAAAAAAAATTCTTGTCCCTGTGGGCCCGCAGGACCCCGCAGGGACCCGCGAAAAATCTGTCCCCGTCCTCCGAGATTTCTGCAACTCGTTTTTTATTTAGAGATTTAAGAAGAGTATATGCCAAAATTACGAATTCAATGGATCCGTAAAGAAACCCAAGAAATTCTTGAACCCGAAGAAGTTGGAAAAGTTACTGAACGACGAGTTCCGCAGGCACGGGAGGGATGTTGATTTAGTTGGCCGACATAGGTACCGTATTTCCTGTATTAAGTCCCTTCCTTGCCATTAGTTTCCCTGTAATAATAACCCCTCTCTGAAGAGGGGTGTTGTGACAGAGAAAGAAAGGGTGTTAAGAAGTCAAGGAGAAAGTCCAGAAGCAGAGAAAGAGAAGACGCTGAGGCAGCCCCTCCCACTCACTCAGCAGACAACAGCTGGGCCGAGGGAGTAAAGAAAGCTAATGGTCCAAGGGGTTGGTCGGGGGAGTTCGGGTGGCTATGGTCAAACGGTTAAGAACACAGCTTTGGATCCTTAGCACCAAGATCAAATCTCCTAACGGACACAACAAGGGGTTCAAAAATAAATTCCCCAGGTTCTAATACAAGAGATACGGTAGTTGTGGAGGAACAAGGAAAACGAAGCTTGTGAAAATAAAAAATCATAAATTTACAATTGTCCTTTATAATAAACTTTCATTAGCTTTAGCATAATTGAAATCCTAAGCCTAGGGATGTTCTGACCCGAGAAATTCGAATTTGGGATCCAATTTTTCCAAAACAAAATAAAAAAAAAAATTTGATCAAATCAACCATTATGATCTGAATCAAAAAATCGCATTCCTAATTGTAAGGTGTGAAAAATTGAATTTGAAAAATTGGCAGTTTTCAAGAAAAACAGTGAACTAGTAATTGAAAAGACTCAAGGCCTGTGAATTTTTTATTTTGAAAAATCCGATAAAATTCTATGGCAGGTTTTTTGCTTTTGGGGGATTTTTTAACTTGTACCACTGGCGTAATTAAATCCCAAATAATAAATTTATGCACAAGTCAATAAGAAAAAAATTCTATTAAATATATATCACCGAATTAATAGGGAAAATATTGGTACCTGTGCAGTTTCAAATAATTGAATTTTTGTCCCACTCAAAAATTTTTTCTAAATTTAAAGCTAATTCTACTTTTTTGTGAAAACTAAAATATAGAAAAGCCATTAAAAGCGTTACATGGACGGCAAAAATGAAATTTGAGCGGCAAAAAAGACAAATGATCCAACAGAACGCCAATGTGTGCCATAATTCAAAATTGATAAATTAACGACCAATCCTATTGAAAAAAACAGTTCGAAAGTCGGTCAGGATTATTTTATTTCACCCAAATAGAAATCCATTTTTTTGCAATATAAACATTTATTTATGCCCTGAAATTTATTGCTAAACAAATAGAATATTGTGAAATAGAGAATAAATGGAGATAATACATGCGCAATTATTCATTCGGCTTTTCGTAATGAGTAGTTCGGCTTTTCATGATCCTTACGTTCTGTAGTCAGCACATATTTACTCTTTTTCTTTTCCGCTTTATTCTCTCTCATATTTTTTTCTCTAACGCGTTGAAAACACAAATGAATTATGGCCGCTTTTTTTAAAATTTACCGTCCATGGTTAGAGGGCATAAAATAAATGGATTTCCCTCAAGGGGTTTCGAAACATCTATCTAAAGATCCCCGCCAGGCTATACCATTAAATCTCAAAAAAATAATAAATATTAAAAACCAAAAACTTTATGCCCACTCGGCCATTTCCGTCTTTCCATGCACAAATCTCAATTTCCCTATTAAGACTATTTTAGCTGGACAAAAGTGTTTGGATATTTGTTGCAAAAAATCCGAATATGAATTGCACAAGTGCCAATGTAAAGCAATTAAAAAGATCATTTAATTCCCCTTATCATCTTCTGGATAAATTATTAATAAATCCCAAATAAAAATTAATTCGCAAAAAGGCCTTCCGCTTCCGCTTGGTATCTCCCCCTTCTCCTCTTCAGTGCTATGATGTTAAAAAAAGTTCATTTTAAAATAGTTTCACTATCTTTTTTTATAACATGCTAGATGCAAAAAAATTTTCTTAAAATTTTTTAATATACATTGAACTTATATTGAGGATATTGGTGAAAATTATATTGAGGACATTGGAATTGAAATCTTAGAAAAAGGAGAGATAAACATTTCGGAGTTTATTAGTTTATAAAAAGGTGAAAACACCAAAAAACTGACAAAAAATCTATGTTTTGGTAAAATTCTTTGATTTTGGCAGAATGATATGTACTGTAAAATCTGAGGCTAATTCGGATTCAGCATAAAAATATCCACTGTTTGATATATAAAATTGAGGGTATCGAGCCATTTAATGGGTAGGAGAGGGAGGTACATAAAAAAGAAACCTATACCGAAGAATTTAAGGCTAAGCGCTAAGCCATTAAGAAATAGTGCCAAATGACAAAATTTTAGCCGAAAACTTTTTAATGCGTGTTAGGCCAAAAACAAAGTTGATTGTACTTTAATCTTTCGAAATTCGGCCAATAATTTCGAAATTTTCCCGGAATGCTAAAGAAAAAGGATTTTTAGGGGATATTACATTTTTACTTTTAGCCTTTGAAACTTCAAAAAAAAAGTTTTCGGCTAAAATTTTGCCATTTGACACTATTTTTTAATGGCTTACAATTAGCACCAAGAAACTACCTTTGAACGTTCCGATTGTTGGGCAGGCTCTACCCCGCATACGCAGTGGCCACTCTTGCAAGGGTAACCGAAGCAGGCAGCCTGTGGATTTTCAAAATTTTACAAAAAAAAGCTACGAACTATATAATAAGAAAATCGGAGTTATAATGATTTTGGACCATGAACTTTGTCATTATTTTTATGCTTTAAAAAATGAAATTTCTTAACATTTTCATTTTTGAATTCTCTTCTAACAAGTAAGTCTTAAGCATAATTTAAAAAATTGATCAATTTAAATTAAATTATTTGAGCTAGGAAAAAAAAAAGTGAATCAAAATCTATTAAATTATAAACAAAATAGAGTTCTAAAAGAAGCAACATGGACAAAATCTTAATGCTAGGACGTTAAAACCATCACAAGGGGCGTTAAAAAAGTTCCAAAACCCAAAAGGTTCTCCAAAAAAATTTTTGATGACTTTCTAGACCAAAAATATAGAAAGCAAAGTTGTGCGAATTTATACTCCATCTTCTGGTATTTTTTTGGATCAAAAATTTTGCGAAAAAACCTATTTTTCGATATACCACATTTTCTTTAAAATAAGAATAATTCTTATTTTTCAACACCCCTCTAAGGGGATGCTTATTTTAGAGGGGATGCTATTTTTCGAAGGTTGAAATTACCAAAAAAATTTTGACAAATTCTTTTAAAAACAAATCAAAATCAAATCAGTTTATTCAAAATCCGAAAAGGTAAATATGAGGAAATATGATGGATAGGGCCAAATAACCCACCAATACTTGAAAACTCTAATAGAGCATAAGTTTTGATTTGCACATTTTATACTTTTTGTCTAGAAAGTTTAAAAAGAGTTTTTGGCCAGATTGGCCATTTTTCAACGACCTATCCAAAAGTCAGGATGTTACAGTTCGAGAACTACTTTGTAAGTAATCATGTTTATTTTAGAAGGGATGCTTATTTTAAAGAGAATACGGTATTCGAAAAATTTCGGACATTTTTTTTCGGATTTCAATTAATAAAAATACCAGAAAATAGAGCATAAAAGTCTGCAAAACTAGTATGTCTTTAAAAAAAGTTTTTGGTCAGTCTGGCACAAGTGTCGGTTTTTTAACGTCCTAGAACCCATTTTGGGCGATTTTCTGTTGTGTGATTTTGTCCTAAGGGATGTTTTTTTTTAATTCTTAAAAAATTGTCAAAACCCCTGGGAAAACATCGGAATGCTCGTTTTAAAAGTCCAATTTAAAGGTAATTTTCATAATTAGGGTAGATTTTGTGGCCCCAATTAAGACAGTCTCTAAAAATTTTTCAAGAAAAGTCCCCAAATTTACATCGGCCACTTCCCACACTGCATAGTTGTGTTGGACATCATCGGTCAGAGGGCCGGGTCCAAATCGCTGAAATCAACTTTGGGAAAATTAGTCCAAAATTAAGGGGGAAAAATTCATCTAACTTCCACAAATTCAGGGAAGCACAAAGTCCGAAACCGAAAAGGAATTATTTTGCTTGCCATTGCCAGAATAAATTCGGGCCCACTTTAATTTGCGATCGTGATCATTTTTAGGACAGAAATTTCAATTTTTAGGAAACATTTTTCCTTATCCTAATAATTTTTGAATCCCATAAACAGTCTTAATAGGGCACAAAATGATTGATTCTCCGCGAGAGGAATCGAACTCCGCCCTACTCCTTTGCTAGAATATACCATCATTATCCATTTGGCCATGTAGATACCCGAAGTAGGTTTGTACGAAAATCTAAATCCTGATAAACAGCAGGTGTTTTTTACACAAAAATTTCAGCTATACAAATTTTTCATGCTTAATATAAAGGCGTGTTTTTTGCCATTAAGGTCAGAGTTTCTAACTATTCTGATTTGTCAGAAATATTCTGATTAGGAGAGTCCAAACTTGACAAAATAAAAATCTTCTGTTCCATCTGGTTTTGTTCTGATTTCCGAATTTTTATTGAAAATCTATTAAAAAACAATTTTCTTAAGAACTAAAACTAAATTTATAAAATTTTCTCCGGCGATCCCTATCGGAACCAGCAGACTCCCGCAAGACTGTTTCATAAGAAAAGGGGACAAAGGTTTTAAGACTTTTTTTTAGAAAAAACACACACTTTTATTTCCATGAAAAAATGTGTATAATCGCAAAATTTGATTTTTACCGAATTTGATTTTGGAATTTTTCAAAAGAAATCCTGCTTAAGATGGCTGAATGCCTTTGAAAAAATAATTAAAAGTCAACAAATCATTAAACTAATGTTTTCAAAAAATTATTCTCCAGATCTACAATCTAAGCAACATTTTCTATAATTTGCCGACCCTCGGAATGCCGACACACTGCTTTTTTCACAAAGGTTGTGCTGTGCATCGTTGCTGCCCTTGAAACCTGCGTTCATGTAGCCCTTCTCGCAGTCGCATTCGTTGCTAGTGTTGTTACATGCTCCCATCAGCCCACCACATTGTATTGTTGTGGCTTTTAAGGTGTCGCCTGAAAAAACATTAATAAAAAGAAAAAATCTTACTTTTTATGTTGTGTATGCGAACAAATGGGAAATCCGTGGGATCGAACTTTAGTAACCTTCTTGTTGAATTCAGACATCTACCAAGAGGCCAAGTGGTAGATGTCTGGATTCAACATTTTATATAATCATTCCTATAATTAATTAAAATCGTGGCTCGACTTTAGGGGATCCCGATATTTGGAGACCATTTGTGTTATATCCCGGTTAAAAATCAACTTATTAGAAAAACAATTTTAGTATTAAAAATAGAATAAAAAAAATTAGCTACAATATAAGCCTTAGCCCATTCGAATTGATCCACTTTGAAAAAAAAAAGTTATGGCCAAAATACCGTGAATTTGGCCGATAAATTTTTTGGCCATAACTTTTTTAAGTGGGCTAATTCAAATGGACTTAAGCTTATTTTGTAGCAAATTTTTCCTCTCTTTTGATAACAAAATCTTTTTCAAAGTTGCGTTTGAGTCAAGATATAACAAAATCCCCAAAAGTCGGGTAGCCTAACGTAACAGAAAAAAAGAATTCGCTTCAAAAGATAATTGAAAAGTTCATTATTATCGAGTAACTAATAACTATTTTTACAGGGTGTCCAGAAAGTCCTGTTACATGGTAAATTGTAAATAACTTTTTTATTAATCAGTCAAATTACAATCCAAAATATGCAAATGATGCACAACAAAATGGGGTACAAATACAATCATTAAGTTTCAAAATGCCCGCCCTTAGCGCGGATACAGAGACGAAGTCGCGCGGAAAAATTTTCGATGATGGCACGCAGCTCTTGGACCGGAATTTTGTCCCATTCCCGAAGAAGGGCCTGCCTGAGCGACTCCAAATTTTTGTGAGGAGTAGCACAAGCCCTGGCCTCCAAAATTGCCCAGATGGAATAATTAATCGAGTTCAGATCAAGAGAATAGGGGGCCATTCTTGGGATGATGTGAATCCGGGCAAACGGGTTCGGCACCAGGTCTGAATTTGGTGAGCTTTATTGGCTGGTGCAAAGTCCTGTTGGAAAATTCTCTCTTTTGGCCAAAAAGTAGTCCATAGAATGAGGTTTCAAAATACCCCGGAGATTTTCNTTGTGAAAAATTTTCGTCTGGGAGAAGGATGGGGGGTACCTGCGTGCCGCTGGAGGAGCAATCGATATCTTTGGGGCCGAAATTCTTTATTTGATTCACAAGCTAAGCTGCATTTTTTAGGGTCAATGGAGCCCTATATATAGCTCATTTTTGGCCATTAGTCAGATTGATTTCCTTTTAATCCCGGTCTCGCGTCCGACCCTTCTCATGGAAACCCGAGGTTTGCGGTCCACTCACTTCCTGAACCTGTACCGGTTTTGCTTGGTCCTGGACGACCTAGATCTTTCGCTCATTTTTGAAGTACTCTAATGTGCCATATTACCTATGCATTTAATTTAATTTTTTCCTTTTGAAAATATTTTACTAAAATTTTTTGATGGTCCGATTGACCGTCCGCCACGAGATGCCAAGTAGGGTTGATATTTTGGAGGCTATGTTTTCCTATTTAAATAATGATATTTTTGATATTCTTTGGCTAGATTTTATAGAGAATTGAATGGGCTACAAAAAAGAAAAAAGTAATAAACAATCCCTCCTTTTTAAGAAAAGTTAGAGACAGAAAAATGAGTGTAACAGGACTTTCTGGTCACCCTGTAATTTAACAGAGCTGGTAAAATATGGGCAAAAAATCACAAAACAAAAATTGCCTATTAAGGATGAAAATATGGAATTTCAAAATATGGAAATAGTTCTAACAAAGTTAAAAATGTTTTTACATTAATTCAGGCCCTTCTGAGGGTGAGGATGAATTTCAATGGATTTGCCAACCTCTTATAAATTAACGACCAAATATTTTCAAAAAAATTCAAAAGTATTTTTGTAAAAGATAATCTTCCTGAACATATGTATAGAAATGGGTTAAAATGCAAGTTATTTTTCTTTCCAACCATAAAAATTCATATATTTAACAAATATATATATGTATATATAGGTAGATTAATTAACAATTCTAGATCCAATCTGGCCCACGCAAATGAAATTCATATTTTTCACAAATTTTCCAATTTGATCAGAAATTTTTTCGGGAAAAGAACTGCTGAAATAGCTCGCATTGAAGAAGTGACATTGAATTTGGCGAGGAAAAGACATTCTATTGAATTTGTTGAATGAAATTTTTTGTTTTCTCCATATAAAAAAGAAATTTTGGAGAGAATTGGTCTTAATGCTTATTTTTTCACAATCTTTTTCCTGCAAGTTCGTGAATTTTTCTGCCGATATTGAGCAGTATTGATGGCATTTCACACCCCTACAGTGATAATGACTTTTTTTACTCTGAAGTTGGCCGATGAAATGCACTAGCAAACGTCATTAAAAAGAAAAGCCACTTCTTTACAGTTCTAACTTCTAATAATGAAAGAAGCAAAAAAGGAGAGAGAAAACAGAGTAGAGAAAAATAGTATGAGAGAAAATAAAGCAGCAGAGAGAAAGGGAATCGGCTGCGCTAACTACATAACAGCGGTCTACGAAAGACCGAATTCCGCAATCTCCGATATTTCATTGTCTGCGTTTTGTAATTTCTTTTCGTTTCAGAGGCTTTTTATATTTCCACTGCAGGGTAGAAAAATCATTTTTACAGTAATACGCCTAACATTTTTTATGTAAAAAAACAAAACTGAAAAAATCAAAAAAAAATATGAAAAACTCGCATTTCTCTTTGTTGACGCAGCCGGGAGACAAGCAGTCGCACTTGCCAACATTGACACCGCTGCATGTGCCGTTTTGCCCGCAATCCGTGTCCTCGATGCATTTCGCCGAACTTTTGCACTCCTTACCCTTATTGGTCAGTAAAATGGTTTATAGTACCGGATCTTGGTCTAGAAAAAAACCGGGATATGGATCCAAAAATCGAACTCGGGATAGTGCGGGAAATTTCTGTTTACAAATTTTGCAAAAATATGGTCAGATCCAACAAAGGGGGCGTCTGAGAATTTTTGAAAAATTTCTATCATTTTCCTAAGAAATTATTGCCACACTATTTGGTATAGAAAATTTCAGCCATCGAAATTTCTAACGGGGCTGAATGTAAAAATGGCACCCAACCGCCGGCAAGCATCATTACCTTAATACGTTCCAAAGCCTCCTTTTCCTGCAAGTTCGTGCATTTTTCATAAGTTATTGCGCAGTATTGATCGCATGTCTCCTCCCGGCAATCCATAGAGCACCAGAGCATCCCATCATTATCCTCGAGGCACTCCTGCCACAGCTCTTGCGACTCAGCGCACAGCTCCTCCTTGCCCATCGTTGCTGTCTTGCTGATCTTCGTTTTGCAGAAAGTCTTGGTGCCCTCCTCCCTCCCCGTGCAATTCTTTTGCGTGTGTTCAATCACATCCGCGCACAACTTCGGGCTCTCCTCCTCCGTGCACACCGTACCGTTGCGATCAATTTCGCATCTCTCGGTAATGCCCAATGTTTTGCACGCCATCCACAAATCATCCATCCTCTCTTCAACCTCCGCGCACTCCTCCTTCTTGCCTACAATCGTGCAAATCTTGCCAGACTCAGGCAACTCTTTGCAAACCCAAGCCTTCAACAACCTCACCGTCTGCTGACGCTGCAATGTGATGATAGAGCCCAAAATTTTCCCAACATTTGAAACCGGGACTAAAACCCCGAGACTTGCCCCTGATGCGCGAGTCTTTGAATTAGAATAATTGCAATGTTTTAGGGCAAGCCACTTAGGGATTTGGTGTAAAAATGCACCATCGCTTCTAAAAAAGGTTAAGTAATGGGTGCAAACCGTGCTGAGTCGTTTGGGCTAAAAGTGCAAAAATGAATATCCTACACATATAAACTATATAATGTCTAAAAATTTAAAATACAATATGTTTAAACTAGTCATCCATCCGTATCAGCGGATTTTCTGTATCCGTGACCATGTCTAATGGTCTCTAAAGATATCACAAAACTGTTGGGTTCCGATTCACCCAGAACTTAACTTCCTTGTCCAACTTCTCCAAATGTTTTAATTTTTGGGCCTATGTGGACTTGCTGAGTTGTTAAAAATTGGCTCATTTGTAAGACTAGGCCTTCCAGAAAAATTTGTTAGTTGTCAAAACTTTCTAAAGAATTTTATGGAGAATTTTTCTTCTGCTATAATTTTTTTCCTCAAATAAATTCAAAAGTTTTTTGAAAAATGCAATTTTCGATAAAATTCCTCCCCGTGGTTTTATTTTTCCGTGCTGAGTCGTTTGGTCGAAAAGTGCAAAAATAAAATAATACTCCCAGAAAACTTTTTTCTTAGACCAGTTAGACCAAAAGTATGAAAGACAAAGTTGTGCAGAATTTCATGCTGATTCTGATAGTATAATTTTTTTTGAAATTCCGATAAAAATGTCGAAAAAGACGAAATTATCGAAATTATCAAAAAATCGAGTTTTTTCCGAAAAGTTACGACCCTTTTGTCGGAATTTCGAAAAAAAAATATACCTCAGAATCAGCATGAAATTTTACACAATTTTGCCTTTTATACTTTTGGTCTAACTGGTCTAGCAAAAAAGTTTTCTGGGACTATTATTTTATTTTTGCACTTTTCGACCAAACGACATAGCACCTTATTTTTTCTAGGCCCCATTGTTTTTCTTCTCTCAAAAGATACAGCACCTTCCTTTCTGCTTCAAACCATTTCTGTTCCAATGTGTCAAAATACTCCGGCCTTTTCTCCATCCATTTGCCGCAGAGTGTGCCGTTGCCTGCGTCAACATGGCCATCCGGTCCTTCGTGATATTTCCGGCCTATGATGCAGCTGCCGGCGGGAGGCATTTCAAGGATGGATTTGTACGCGCCTTCGACACACTCTTTCCGGTCATGGTCACAGATCCAGCGCCGTATCCATAATTATATTTTTAAAAAAATTAGAGAAAATTCAACTAAAATGAATAACCATAACTCTCCTAAAAATGGTTAGGTAAATTCGATTATTCAAATTTTCCAGCGCCCGATATCGGGTCGTCAGCCAGCCCTATGTATCTTTTTTAAATCAAATTTTCTTAATTTAAAAAAAATGTAAAACTAAAAAAAATTATGGCATCTTCAAATTGTTAAATGTGGAGTTTAATAAGTTATTTAAGAAAAACATTTTATATGCTCAAAAATTCTTCTGCATTTTACATTATTATTACTATATTAATTCATAAGAAAATCACTTACCTATTCTTTTTTGAAGTTTTAAAAAACTGACATGAAAGATGACCAAAAAGTTACCGGTCACCAAATGACTGTGGGGATTAGTCGTTATTAAAAATATAAAATAATTCGAAAAAATCAAAATATGTCTTGAAAAAGGATTAAATATAGAATAAATATCCAAAATTTCTCAACTTTAGTGTTTATTGCATTTTACTAAGATTTAAACAAAATATGAAATGATACAAAAGATAGGAAAAAGGCTGTCAAAAATTTGTTTTAAAAATGATTTTAGACAGATTCTAACTTGTAAGAAACTTTGGTTATATTTTTATTTTACCCAAAATTATTTAAAAAATCATTTTAGATTTATTTATAATTAACTTTACCTAACTCTGGGAAAAGGGGGTTAGACCCCAAAATTCTGCGCGTTTATTTATTATCATTTGAAAAATATTCTAACCAGACTATTCGTTCTTGGAGTGCGCAGAAAGCAAAGCACATAAGCTTCCTTAATCCCTTTGCTGTAGTGGCCATCACTTCCACCTTCTCGAGATGGCATTCATCTCTGCACGTCTGTTTATATAAAATAAATTACCGTAAACCTTGTATTATTACCCCCGGGGGTTATATTTTTCAACTCCCCTCCAGAGGGGGTCTATTACAGGGAGGTTCAATTGCAGGGGAGTTATAACTTATAAATAATACAGGTTTTATGGTATTGCTTATTCAACTTCGATCTCAAAAGCAATATTGATCAGAAAAAATGACGAATTTTTTGGCTTTTCGCATTTTGCCCGAGGGCAATTGATTTGTGCCCTCAGGGAATTTATTTCATTATTAAATCAAAAATTCATTAAAAAATTAATAAGGATTTGTAGGGACTTAGGAACCAAATATATTATTGGCCAGAAAAAAATGAGAATTTGTTTCTCTTCAGGATTGGCCCCAGGCAAAATATTCTTTATGCCCTCGGGGGATTTTGTATAAATAAGATTAAAAAATCTCATATAAAAATATATAAATTAAGATACCCTTAATGGATATTCTCGTCTTTATATATACATTTTTTTCAATTTTTCAATAAATAAAACGACATTTTTGGTGGGAAAATTTAAGAGAAATTTTTTTATGGAATAATGCCGAAAATTCCTATGTTAGGATAAAATTTGAGTACACCTAATACAATTTAAGTTAGTCGAATGATTAATGTTCAAGCCTTCAGCAGAGGTCAAGGGCGGCGGTTCGAATCCCTCCAAATGAAATTAATACTTTTAATGAGAAAATTTTTAAATATCTCGGCCAAATCCTGAAGAGACACAAATTCTCCATTTGTTCTGGCCAATAATATATTTGGTTCATAAGTCCCTACAAATCCTTATTAATTTTTAATGAATTTTTGATTTAATTATGAAATAAATTCCCTGAAGGCACAAATTAATTGCCCTCAGGCAAAATTCGAAAATCCAAAAAATTCGTCATTTTTTCTGATCAATATTGCTTTTGAGATCGAAGTTAGAATAAGCAATACTTTATTTTATGTGATTTTTTTATTATTTAATTTTTACCTAAATCATAATGTCCCGATGGTTTTCTCTCAAAATTTTTCTATTTATGGGTCTCTAGTTTTTTGCATATAAGTAGTCTCGTCTAGTTCCACTAACTATCATAGTAAGACCTCTGGGAAGGTGTAACTCCATTATGACATTTCCTTGTAAGATAGGATTGTAGTTACCGTATTTCCTGTATTAGGACCCCCGGGGGATTTATTTTTCAACACCTCTTCAGAGGTGGGGTCTATTACAGGGAGGGGACTAATTGCAGGGGAGAAATTATTTTTCAATCTCAGCCGTGAAGAGGGGGGCATTATTTTTCGACCCCATTTTTGAATGATGAAATGGACGGAGGATAAATGTTTAAATGCCAGTAAAAATTTTTTGATAGCATTGATTTTTTAATAAAATGTAAAAAAATTTAAAAAATGAACAAAAAAGCGAAATTCTCCTTTAAATTCCTTTTTTTTCATTTGAAGAGGGAAATCTGAAGAAGAAAATTGATGGGACCCCCGGTGGTCCTAATGCAGGGGGAGGATTTATTTTTCTACCCCTCTTCAGAGGGAGGGTCTATTACAGGAAGGGGACTTAATACAGGAAATACGGTATGCTATATTAATGCTAAATCTTCTAAGAAGGTCCGAGGCGATGAAATATTTTCATCCTTAAAGATAATTTTAGCCTGGAACCAATAAAAATCGGAATATGAAAAAGAATTATTCTTAATACTTTTACCGGAATCAGAGAAGCAATTTCGTGATCTTTTGTGGGTACAATTTTTAACCGATGTAAAGCAAACTTCCTTTTTCTAGGAAAAAAAGTTATAAAACCAAACAAAGAAGCAATTAGATGGATTAATTGGTGAAGCTTTACAATGCAAAAAATATTTTCGTAGGATATGCGATACGCCCTCTCTTCAAGTTAAAATCCTTATTGAATTTTTTTTAAAGATCCCCCCTCTTTGAGTGTATTGGAAAAAAATNCCCCCCCCCCCTTAAAATAAGACCCCCTCTTGAGTGAGGTTTGAAAAATAAGACGCTATTTTATTTTTAGAGGAAATACGGTATATATGTATACGATACGTACAAACCTCCCATATCGCGGAGTATTTCAGCGGAAGCTCAAACACCAGCTTTTCCACCATTTCAAAGAATACATCTACCTCCGCAAATTGCCACGGAAACGGTGACTTTACAGCAAACATTAAAACTGTTGCTTTCTCATCCAGCAATTTGCCAATATCCTCCAATGCGCCCTTCTTCCTAGCGAACGCGGTGGCGGCGGCGGTACCTTTGGATCCTTTGGATGTTGATGGACTTCGACAAGACCAGAGGATTTATGACCCAAGTATAGATCCGGTTTTTTTTGATTATCCCAACTTGGGTACTTCAAAATAATGTGCCCGACCACCGTTCAAACATGTTATGGAGTTGAAAATCCGTGCTGAGTCATTTCAGTCTAAAGTGAAAAATAAAATAACAGTACCAGAAAAGTTTTTAGACCAATAGTGTAAAAGGAAAAGTTGTGCAGAATTTCATGCTGATTCTGATGATATAAAAAAAATTTCCCACAACAATGTCGAAATTTTCCATAAAACTCGAATTTTTGACTATTTCGACTTTTTTCGACATTTTCTTGGAAATTTCAGAAAAAAATTATATCAGCATGAAGAATCAGAATCAGCATGAAATTCTTCACAACTTTTCCTTTTATACTTTTGGTCTAACAGGTCTAACAAAAAAACTTTTCTGGGACTTATTTTATTTTTGCACTTTAGGCGGAAACGACATAGCACCTTGAAATGAAAATCATGGGCGGCTTTCGAATCACAGTATTGGTCGCGTCGTTGACCATGGCAACTCGAAGCATAAGCATTGTTCGGGTGGGACCCGATTAGTGATCATACGTACCCTTGACCACTCTGTCCCTCCCATTATCGATTGGTTACTGTAGACCCTTCCCCTCTTCAATGATTCCTTCCCCTACTCCCCACTGTCCTCCCCAATTCATTCTTGTAATCACTTTCCAAACTTCTCCTTTCATCAGATTTTGGTAATGCACTATAGTGTAAAAGATGATAACACACAAAATCATAGATTTGGCGAAATCATACGACAAATCTGACATCATATTCGAACTCAGCACATGTTAAAACCCCCTGATCACTTCTAACAGTGAGATTGTTGGTTAATTTTAGCAGAAAAAAATATTTAAAAAAAAATCCAGGGGGGGGGTAAACTGGAAGGTTCCCTTTGGTTTCGACAGAGATTTATTTCGACTGTGGTGCGGACCCCTTTATGGCACTTTGGAAGGGAGTTTCTCACCCCTATGAAGGGAAGTGAGATGACATGCTTATTTATTATTATTATGCATAACATTTGTATTTTTTTCAAATTTTATTCTGGTGCAACATTATTTCTATGAATTTTTTAAAGACACCGTACAACTCACGTACGTATTTTTCACTACATGCCCCCATGACTACTGGCAGGGCGGCCAATTTACCCTGGAAACATGGCAAATGCCATGTTTTTGAAAATTTGCCATGTTTTTTGCCATGTTTTTGAAGTTGCCATGTTTTTAGCCATGTTTTTTGATTTTTGTTGATTTAAGGGTAAAAGTTGAAAAAATGAACAACTTTCTTAACAAAAGCGTGCCAAAATTCAAAATTTTCTCCGGCGGCCCCTATCGGGGCCGCCGACATCTCCATTATAGTATATTTAAAAACAAAAAATGGCCAACGTTATTCGGAAAAAGGCTTAAATTTCTAAAATTTTCTCCGCCTCCGCCGGCGCCTTCCGTTACAATGATAGTTCTTAAAAATGAATGGCAAAAAGCAATCAAATTTCCTAAAGAATTGAAATTCTCAAAAAAAAATTTCCGCCGGCCCCTATCGGGGCCGGCGCCGCCACCCCTCAAGAAAATGAATTCGCTTAAAAAATACAAACAAAAATGATCAATTTTCTTAAAGGGAGAGCCTAAATTTTCCAAAAATTTCTCCGGCGGCCCCCCAACGGGGCCGCCGCCGCCCCTTCAGAAAATGAATTACTTTTTTTAAAAACGAGATTTTGGATAATGGAAAAGTACAAGAAAATATGAACGGCAGTAATAAACTTTATATTTGAATTTTTTGATGTCTAAAAAGATTTCCATGTAAATGCCATGTTTTTTGAAAAATTTTGCCATGTAAATGCCATGTTTTTCAGACAGTTTGCCATGTTTTTCGAGATGTGAGTTGGCCGCCCTGACTACTGGTAACGTGACAATGGTAGCTGATACGTGTTTTCTCATAAAGAGCTTTCACAAATCTAATGGATTTTCGAAAAAAACAAAAAAAGCCAGATTTTTCAAAAAAAAATTAAATTTTTCACAAGCCTGGGGGATTTCAAAATTTTCACATCTACCAGTTTTTCGAAAATTTTTCAAGGGCATTCAAGGTCGCGATTTTCCTAAAAATTAACAAGTCTAATTTTTCAAAATTTAGATAAAAAAAAATTTATAAATAATTTTTCTGTCGAAATCAACTCCTGTCGAGATCAATTCTGTCGAAATCTCTGGACGAACTGGAAAAGTACCAGAGAGACATATGTTCATGAATATATTGTACGTATGTTACGTATGTTCATGAATATATTGTAGTTCAGGATTTGCTTTTCGTCTTAATGTGGATATCCGACCTCTGAAAATCGTGCAACCCGGACACATTCTGGCGACCGCATTATATTATTTTTTTAATTTTTATTTTCTCCAAAATTTGTCCACGGCCACGGACCTTGTCTTCCCTAGCAGATTTGCTACGGATCAGCTGAAGTTTTCCATGGTCCAGTTGTTGTTGGCCTTGGTCAAGCACCAGCTCCTGTTCTTGTTGTTCCGCAACGACGAGGAGGGCGAGCAGTCCCAGATGGACAACCAGTGGCAGGAGGAAGATGCGGCGCATTTTAAGATGAAAAAGCGGAGAAAGTTGGAAAATTATTGAAAATTTGGGAAACCTGAAGAAATTAATCCTAAGGGGAAATCCATCCCGATCCCGAAAACCTGAATTGAATTGCCCAATGTTGGGATGGCGCTATGGCGTTTAAAAAGTGCCAAAACCCACTATTTCACTATAAGTGCCAAAACCCACTATGTTCTCCAAAAACTTTTTATAAAGCTTTAAGCTTTCTAGGCCAAAAATTCAAGCGATAAAGTTGTGCATATTTTATGCTCTCTTCTGGTATTTTTAGTTTTTCGAAATTCGAACATTCCCAAAAATTTCGAACTTTTTGTTCGAATTTCGAAAAACTAAAAATACCAGAAGATAGAGCATAAAATATGCACAACTTTATCGCTTGAAGTTTTGCCTAGAAAGCTTAAAGCTTTATAAAAAGTTTTTGGAGAACATATTGGGTTTTGGCACTTTTTTTAAAACGCCCATTATGGCACTTTTTTAAAACGCCATAGCACTGTTGGGATCGGATTGGACAATAGATCCCGTTTCTACATTCGCGTTCGGGATTCTTCCGAAAAAACCCACTAAAATTGTTAAGAAAAAAGTAAAGTAAAATGTATTGTCATGGATTATTTGACGATTATCAATAATGTAACGAACTGCAGTTTCCCATAAATTATATCAAACTATATGAATCATTTTCTGAAAATTAGAGCTGATCAGTACCGTCTCTGGCGCTGGTACCGCCGGTTGTTTGGTAAAATGATGACGGGATTCAACATCAAAAAAGTAAGTTGTACATAGTATGAAAATTCGGTGCTGATTTATTGCAAAAAGTTCCAAATGATATAGTCAAATCAAAAACTTTTTTTTAGACTTGTTAGACCAAAAGTATAAAAGGTAAAGTTTTGCAGAATTTTATTTTTATCTATCCCCTGATACTTCCAAAACTTGAAATATTCGTTAAAAACCCAATTTTTTACAACTTTTTATTCCGAAAAAATAAAATGCCAACAGATAGAACATAAAATTATGCAGAATTGCTTTTTAAACTTTCGGCCTAGAAAATTTAGAAAAAAAGTTTTCGGCCAGTTTGGCCCATTTTTTTAGCATCCGATTGTTTGTGGGATTAACCTGCACATAAGGTGGATGTCATGTTGGCTTTAATAAAGCGTTTTAATCTTGGAAATCTTGGCAAATTGAATGCCTGATTTTGCACTTTCTTTGCCTTCTGAACTTTTTTCCAGCATGGTTGTTTTTAAAAACTTTCCAGTAGAACATCCTCGAGTTAGCGCGAGCCATCATCCCTATTTAAATTTTATTTTTGCCGAGAATTCCATTTTTCGTTTCCCATAACTGTACCCATAAATTCCTTTCGTAAAAAGGGTGATCATTGCTGAATCATCTATCCTCCGATGGACACAACCAGAGTAAAATAACGGCCAAAATCAGGGTGTCTATCTGTTCTGATTTGTCAGAAATGTTCTGATTTAGAGGGTCCAATCTGCAAAATAGAAAATGTCAAATTTTCTCCGACGGCCCCTATCGGGAACGCCGATACCGTCAAATTTTTAAAAATGGCAAAAAACTAACCAATTTTCTTTAAAAAAAGGACTAAACCTTTCGAAAATTTCTCCGGTAGAGTCCCCCGTTGGACCGCCGGCACTCCAT
>LDKF01003278.1:0-13933 GCA_001026735.1 Rotylenchulus reniformis | reverse complement strand
TTTTATTTAAATATAATAATGGAAAAGAATTTTTATTGGCAGACATCCCGGCTCTTCATCTCAATTTTTGTGATTTGTATAAAATTTATTGAATTAAAAAAGTCGAAAATAATTAAAAAATTAGACAATTTTAATTTTAAATCCATAAAAATATAAATTTATTGCCCTAAAAATTGCATTTACATATCTTTTATTTGCATTATTTATTTTTATATTTTTTTATATTCTCCAAAATTATTTTTGTCTGTTGATGTTCGTTTTTTGGCATTTTGCATTTTGTCTCAATGATATTTTGGATTGGACCCAAAGCCGCAGTAATGTTTCAAATTGATGTTTAATTTATATTTATAAATTAAAATTTATTAATACCGAAACTATTGTAATGTTTAAAATATAAAATCGACAAGATAACTTACCATGATGTTGTTGCATCCACTCCAAAATACGACCAAAACACTGTTGGTCAATTTCATTGAGGGGAAAGATGAAAGGTTCGTTTCCAGGTTTGTAAAAACTATCCTCAAGGCCCAGACTGTCCCTAAATAAATTTGGGTGAGATGAGTTTGAGAAAAAAAAATTTATAATTGTCAGAAAATTATAGTAAAATACTGTGATTTTGGCTTCTGAAAACCCCTGGGACGTCAAATAATTTTTTGTTGGATTTAGATCCTCTTACGTTCAATTTCTAAAATTAGAGCTCGGACCAGGACCCGGGATGGAAATTTTTTGAGGACCCCGGATTTTCCCGAACTCGGGGTCCCGGACCGTGGGTGTCCTCAAAATCAGGGTCCGGATCCGGGTTTTTTAAATTCCGTGCTCTATCTAAAATCTAATAACAGTCCTTTATTTTCCCATGAGTAATTTCCAAAAAAAAGTATAGCATTGACTGACCACATGTAGGAGAAAGCACGAGACTGGACCATCAAATGCCATGGAGCCTGTAGTGTCGGGTCGATGTGCTATTTTTTATGAAAAAATGATGAACTTTACCTCGACGATTTCGCCTTCAAAGGTGCGACAAAGCACCTTGCGTTCCATTTGCTCATCGGTGAATTGACGAACTAAAATTATGAAACAAATCTTTATATTTTTTTTATAAATTACGGGAAAATGATAATTTTATACCCTACAAACCCCTTAAAAATGCCACTAAATTCATATTTATTTTTTGTTCTATAAATCATGGCTAATAAAGTAAAAAAAGGGCGCGAAATTAATGGAGAAATAATGCAAAAAATGCAAATAAAAACTTTGTAATAAAATTTCAACATTTCATTTTAATTGATAAATTTTTATGATGAAAAATTAACCAAAAGCAAAAATATATATTCTATTTTCTTTTCAAAAAAAAAATTTTAAAAATCGAAATTTTGAATTTTTGTTGCATTTTTGCTTAATTCAAAATATGAGCATAAAAATTTGAGTGAAATAATTATCATAAGGCATGTTGCAAAATTTGACATAAGCTGAAAAAGTTTTTTTGTATTTACCGTCAAAAATGGATATCCATAAAATTCACGTATACACTGGATCATTTTTTCTCCGATACATAGTGTAAAAACGAACATTAGTCCCAGAAACTATTTTAAAAGACCATATACCGTATTCTCTCTAAAATAAGGACCCTCTCCAAAATAAGGCCCCCTTCGGAGGTGGTTGAAAAAAATAAGGCCTCCCTCTAAAATAAGGCCCCTCTCTGATATAAAGGGCCGGTTTTTCGTATTTAGCATGAAAATTTTCCTTAATTTATCGAAGCGATTGTTTCAAAATTTCCATAATCAATGTAGTATTTCCTTATTCTTTTTCTCTGTTCTCATATGACACAGACAGAGAGAAATCATTATGGCGTAAACACAGCATTTGAATTTCCTGCAGAGAATGTGAAAAACGCTATTCTATTTCTCTGATTCAACCATATTTGTGCATAATCTTTGAGTTATTTCGCTTTGATAAAATAAAAATCTTTAATGCTAAAAACGGAAAATTTCTCCTTTAAGGCCCCCAGTCGAAAGTTCGATGTTTAGTATCAATTTTACCTTTTTTATTACTATAATTGCAATTAATTTAAAATTTTATTTAGGGTATAAAATGAAAAATAAAGAAAAGATTGCTTATTCCAACAATGATGGATTTAGTAGGGGTGTATCAAAAATTTTCAGAAAAAAGGATACTAAGAGTAAAAAAGATTTTACTGGAACGCCTAAAATAAAGAAGATTTTTAAAAATTCGAAGTTATTAATCTCTCAAATTGACTTCATCGGAATTTTTTTCTTTTATCCCTATTATTTGGGTGCTGGCGTCTTCTGATAGGGACAATTAGAATGTGAAAATTCAGTCATTTTTTAAGATACCTGTAATTCCGCACCTTATTACAGTAATTCATTTTTGTAAATTTATCTGGTCCAATATTCAAACGGGTCCCACCTTCATCATCCTGCTGTTGGTTTTCGCTGTTTTCTGCAGCAGATCCTTCTTGTTTCGGTTCAGGCTTGTCTTCCTCCATAATTTCATTTTGAGCTCCGTCTTGAAATTGTTGCTGTGGTTGTTGTGCGTTGTCCATTATTTTAATGAATCAATTTTTTGTACGAAAATTTCTATAAAATAGAAACAATTTTAAATTCCACGTTAAAGCTGATAATTAATTTATTTATTTTTTTCTGTTTTTTCCATTTTCGATGTAGCCAAATACCTACATAGCCCTCAACAAAATAATTTTTTGAGTTTGTGAGGCCAAAAATACACTTACAAAAAAATTCCATTTTTTATTACAAAAAAAAATTCCAGGATTTTAAACTTTTATTCTTATAAATGGAGTTGGAATTTTTAGCTACTAAACACCAACATTTTTTTTATTTTTTAAGACGTTTTGAAGCATTTGGACTTTTGAAATTTGACTTTAAATGCCCCAAAGTTGATACCTAATATTTTTGAATTCAATCGTTAAAATTCTTTTGACAAAAATCAGCCTAGCCAACTTAATTCAAGTAAGCTTATTAGTTTGGAAAATGTAATTAGTAGACAAATTTTTTTATCGAAAAATTTGAAATTTGACTGGCTTATGGAATCCTTTCTGTGGCATTTTTGTACCAAATTTCACATAATAATTCATCAAACCAAGTTAAACATGAAAATAAACATGAAAATGCTCATTTTTGATCACCTAAAAATTCTCATCCCTTCTTACAAGTCAGTTAGATGCCACAAATATTGAAGGAATAAAAATTGAATCGTTTTTGTATTTAAATTGTTATGCATGGTAATCCCATATAATATCCATGGGAAAGGTCATCACCGTACCAAGATGGGTTGCCTTAATCCACCAGATGAACAAAAGGCAATGATTCAAATTCAAATTATTAGTCAAAATGACGCTGATCACCCGAGTCGATTGGTGTGATGACTATACTGATAATGACTAGGACTATGCCCAATTGATAAATAGGGTGCGGGTAGTTATGCGTTATAAATTGGCAAAATATGCATATAAAATATGCTCGAGAAAGCCAAAATATACATTAAAGTTGACTAAATTTCAAATAAAATTTGCTTAAATTTTTGTAAATAATGCAAAAAATAATTATTTCTACAAGCAAAACAATAATTTTAATGAATAAACATTCATTTTGTTAATTTTTACTCCTCAATTTTGAAAATTGTCATGAAAAACTGAAAATAGAAAAATAGACATGAAATGACTAAAATTACAGAAAATAGACACAAAAGGACGAAAATTTACAAAATAAACCCGAAATGTCTAAAATTTTCAAAAATTTTAAAAAAATTCAAAAAATATGTACAAAATGCCAAAAAATACAAAAATTATGAAATTTTGCCCAAAAATTGCAAAATATGCTCAAAATGCCAAAATATGCACAAAAATATGCATGCTCAAAAATCGCAAAATAAGCAAAAATATGCAAATTAAAAGTCACTCTAGAAGGTTCTAATCAAATGGAAAATGCGTTTTTCGTGGTTATTTAGCCGTTCTGATATCAGAAAAAAATATGTATTTGCATAACTATCCGCACCCTATTGATAAAAATCATTTTACACTTTTACTCCGATGTAAACCTAGAGATTATTTACAAAATTACACGTAGTTATTGCTAGGGTTGCCAAAAAAATGGGTTTAAATATTAAACATGTTTAAATGAAATGTCAAATTCTTAGCTATATTTCTTCCTGCGCTTTAAAAAAAATATTTTGCATTCTTGAAATGATTTTTATTTCATTTCCAAAAATATTTATCTGTTTATTTATTATTTAATTTCATTTGAATTTTTTATTACACCAGAAAAATATGTCAACCACTTCTATTTCTATCAACAATTTGGCCGCTGAATCATTAGTAAGGATGATTTTTTATAATATATTAATAATTTTCTTATTATTTAATGAATTATTTTTTTATTTTCATTTTTCTATCAATTTCATCTGTTCGAGGGATTTCTAATCAAATCCTCAATTATTTTTGAAGGTTCAATTACCCAATCTTGAGAGTCCAATAAGAGATATACCAAATATTATGAAGCGGATAAATCCCCCATAGACTTCCCCACAAATATCAACGAAAAGCGACTCCGTCTGGCCCAGGGCATCAGCCAACTCGACCTCACCGCCCTCCAGGACTCTACCCTTTCCGACCCCGTCAAAGCGCTGATGCACCAAGTCGTCGACCTGCTCAAGCTGGCCGGCGAGCTGCTCACCGATCAACATGCCCAACGGGACGACGACGATCGTCAACGCTCCGTCGTGCTCGTCAATATGCCGGAGAGCGATGCCGAGCGCCCTGTGGATAGGATGTGGCGCGGGTTCAGGACGTGCTCAATGAGTGCGGACTGGACGTGCCTGCCTGCGGCGGTCACCCGCCTCGTCAAGCGTCAACAGAACCGGAGCCGGCCGATCCGTGTCACTCTGCCCANCCAGAACAGCGAAAGGAACGCTCAAGGTTAATCCAGGATTGCATCCAAAAAAGATCAGAAACAAAGGAAGATTACATTGTGTATGCAAATTCTGTTGTTCTCCGCTCGGATATTCCGCTCATTAACAAATATAAACTTCATAATTCCCCACCACAAACTCAAAAACTTGTTCTTAAAATGTCTCGTGACATGGACTCTCTCGATGCTCAATGGAGCATTTTTTGAGGCTAATGCCAATTCACAAAAATAGTATTGTCTAATCTTATCCTTTTTCTATTCATTATGTACTTCTATTTATACAATTACTATATTTTCATATTGTTTTATTCACACATTTTCATGGTAATGGCCTAGCGCCTATGTGCGTAAAGACTTGATTGAATTATTTAGGCCCACATTTTCCGTTTTCTCCCGCCCAATGAGCGTGTTCGGTTGGAAAGAGTTTGTCGACATTGGGGCCAAGTTGCCAAGAAACATGCTTGGACGGAGTTCCGGACACTGACTGTGAACAAACTGGAGTTGGAATGGCGAGGCCGTCTGGCGGTAATTGAAATTAGAGTTCGAGCTGTAATAATGACCAATTTTCTTAATAAAAATGTCCATGAAATTTGATTTTTTTAAGCGGAAAGTTCTGATTTTGAAAAAATTACAATCGGAACAGTTAAATACAAACAGACCTGTCCTTTTCCCTGTATATAGAGTACAGATAGTCATTTTTTGGATTCTAGGTATGTTTTTCTCTGTTTTCTGTATTTTTGTACAGAAAAACAGGTACAAGTTTTTTCAAAAACTCGATCACTAATTCATATGAAGAATTCATGCTAATGTGACCTTTTTCACTATAATGAGCTTGTTATAAAGCTTGCTAGCAGCAAATTCGATGCCAAAAAATCATGGACAATTGGGCGCCAATCTGACAATTTGGCACCATGGAATTTTAGAGCCAGTATAAAATACAAAAAATGATACCAAAAGTTTTGGCAGTTTTTTAAAACCTCCTAGCACCAGGGAACTCGATTTTCCACCCTTACAATCCTGATCAGATCCCTTCCAAAAAACTCAATTTTCACCAATTTCCAGATAGGTTTTCCTATCATGTCTTTTTGGATTCCTTGGATGCAGAAATTTCTGCCATTCTTTCTATAGATTGTATAATAGTTTTGTTGGAAAATTTTACAAAAAAAAGCAAAGAAAATGGGGACCCAACTGAAGAATCGCCTTTTCATCATCACTCTCAATTTGCAGTTGGGCAAGTATCAGGCACTGATCGATCGATGCACTCCACACCTGCGCCAGTTGGCCATTCCTGCACGGGGGAATTCCACGCAGATCAGTGGACCAAAATGCGCAATTTGCGTCATTTACGATTCGACACAAGTGTTGGGCCCGACACGTTGCGCGCAGTGGCGAACAATTTGATGCGTCTGCAGAGCATCCACTTCTTATTTTAATTTTGCATTGCATGCCTTTTTCATGGTCATTTTCCGTTTTTTATCTGTTTTCCCTAAATTTTTTAGTACATCGATCCAACATTAACATATTCTGGTAAGTTTACCTGGATCGAAAATTCTCATTTTTTTCAAAAAGCTTTTTCATTAGCAGGAAAGGCTTTTATAAAGACTGCCCCTGTTATTGAAATGCCCCCTGAAAAAGCTCCTGATAATGAATCCATTTTCACACTCATCAATTATAAAATATCGTAAATTAGCCGCTCAATTCGGACCCTAATAAGTAAAAATTAGCATTTGGATCCGAAGTTAAAAATTTAAAAAAAAATCCTCAGGTTATCCATCTGGTTGCCCAGCATTGTCCCTTCTTGGAACACCTTTCATTTGGCATTTTCGACGAAGAAAATGACTCAAACAGGTAAATAGAATTAATGTAATAGTCTTGAGCTGCTTTCCATGTGGTTCTTATGTAGATAAGGAATATTTTGGTCAAAATACTGTAAAATAACCCAAACGAATAAATACGCTCCAACTGAAAAATAGAGAAAATTGAGGACTGGCATTAAACAATAGTATCGCTTACCTTTCAGTCCAAAATAGGGAGGGGCAGGGGGCAGGGCTGTGCACGGGCCTGCTCCAGGCCGGCCCGGCCCGGACCTCAATAAAAAAAGCCCGGCCCGCCCGTCGACTATCAGACCCGGCCCGGCCCGGATAGGCCCGGAAAAAAATTTTTACCCAAATTTTTCCAAAATTTTTTAAAAAATTTTCCAAAAAATTTTTGGCAGAATTTTTTACCATTTTTAAAAATCATATTTTTTTTATCAAAAAAGCATAAAAATAACAAGAATAACGATTTCGAATAATATATTTTGTCCATTCTAACATCATTGAAAAAAATTTTAATCACCGAACAATTTTTCAAAAATTTTTAACTGAATTTTAATTTTATAAATTATCAGTGCTAATAAAGAGGTAATGTTTTCCCCCTAATTTTGCTAATAAAACTTCGCACTAATATAACGCTTGTATACTTTGACTTTCTACATAAAAAATCATCTCCAAAAGTTCCGATAATTTGAAACAATTTTCAAGTTTTTGATTAAATTTTAAAAATATTTTAATAAATTTGATTAAATTTTAAAAATAATTTATTAATAATAATAAATATTTAAAATATTTTTTAAAATTTCATTTCATTTTTTGGCTCTTATACAGTTTACCCCCCACAAATCCAAATTTTTCAAAAGTGTGACCAAAAATCATTTCAAATTAATGTAAATTATTTTTAAAGTTGTTATTTTTTATTTCAAATGTTTTATTTTTTGTTATTTTGAGAAATTGAGATTGTTGTTCCTATAATTTCAGGTCCTAAGTTTGAAGAACTTTGAAGTTGTGGGGGGTAAACCGTATAAGAGCCCATTTTTTATTAAAAATTTCAATATTTTTGGGCTGTGGTCAGAAAAATTTCCCCCTACCGGGCCTATCCGGGCCGGCCCGTGCACACCCCTGGCAGGGGGACTAGAAAACCGCAGACATTGGCCGACGACTGACCCCTTTTAAAATTTTTTTAGACATTGTTGCACTAAAATTAAAAAGTGTGCTGAATTTTAAGCTCTCTATTTTGATCTTTTTAGTCTTTCGAATTGCATAATTAAAAATAATATAAAAATTTTAAATTATATCGGCCTAATTATTGCCATTAAAATTTATTTATTTATGCGCAGTACCTGCATTTGTATCGGGAATTGCCGCTGCCTGTCGAGTTCGTCATCAATTTGATCAAAACTAACCCTGTACATTTTGAGGGAGTTTAAATTTATTTATTTTAAATTTTAGTAGCTTTTTGAACTATGTAAATAATTCAAAATTATCGCATATTCTGTGGTTGGGTTTTTATATAAAAATTGCAAAAAAAAAATTTACAGAAATTGCGCAAGCTGACTTGCCTGATCCGCGACATTCCGAATGCAGAAATGGAAAAGCTGAAAATGGTGTTGGAGAACACCAACAAACCCCTGGTGTTGGAACTGTTCGGGAACGAGAAAAGTTCAATGTGATCCATCGGAGCGAAGGTGGGGAATCATAGCAAGGTACGGATCCGGAAGGACCACTTGCCGGAAGACATTAGCCAGCCTATGTTGCGTCAATTTTGGGCCCGGGCAATGGACTCAGTGCGGTGAGTTTTTTTCTAAATTAATCTTTTATTTTGATTGATAAATATAATAAAAAGTCACTTTAATCCATTTTGAGAAATAATAATTTTTCTCGCATTTTTGAGTCAAAATTCTGGTAATTTTTTTTCAATTCCATTTTAGATATATGTGTATTTTAATTGGCTTTGCTTTTTCCTATTTTTAAATTAAAATTTTAGAGAAATTATACTTCGATTTCATAAAATTATTTTTGTAGAGTTCATTAAAAAAAGTTTTTTTTAAATCTCCCATTTTCTTTAGTGATCTGGGTAATTTGGACGACTCACTGGATGGAGAAGATATAAGATCAACCTTTCCATTTAAAGATCTTTCCTATTTTCTTCAACATTAATTCATTTAATGATCTTCCCTTTTTTTCATCATAATGATCCGATTCGTTGAATTATTTTTGAAAACATTTTTTGCAGATTTGCTTCATAAAATTAACCTAATATTTTTTATGGCGCTCCAATTAGAATAGAAAATTAATAATTCACCCAAAATGATCAGCTGGATTTTATGTAGAGAAAATGATAAAAATTGATAGAAATATAATTATAGCAGAAATTGTTCTAATTTCTAAATATACGACGGGGAAGACTCCGTTCTCGCACGGTCGTCGGGGAGTAACCTGCCACAGGACATCCCAGGCTTCCAGGTGGATTTTAATCATAAACTTAATCATGTATATATTGGGAGAGTTTAGATTTATTCCTTTAATTGAATTTTTTTTAATCGAAATTAGCGCAAATACTCGGTGGTTAGGAGTTTTCTTTCCCTATATATTAGAAGGTTAAGGGGTTTCATTGTTTTGTAAATATCTGGAGTTTTTGTATCCGGACCAGGGCTAATTTTTACACTTTTGTATGGTAAACCGGGGGTCGCGCATTCAGGAAAATTATAGCCGATAGGGGGTGTCTCATAAGAAAAAAAAGTTTTTGTTTGAAAAATTGAAAAATTTTCGAAAATTTTCGGGACCCAAAACCAAAAGTTGAAAATTTTCCATTACTATCGAGCTGGAAAATCAAAAAGCGAGTGTCCCGATATGTTGGGCAACTTTTGGTGCAAAAATATTTCAGGGTTGTTTTTCAAAGTTTTTCTGGAAAATTCTCCAGATGAGGCCAGGTCGAGGCCAATTTTGGCCATTTGGCCCAAAAGTCCATCTTGGCCGCAGATGACCCCCATTTTTTATGCGAAATTCGTGTTCTACGCTCCGGAAAACCCCCTAATACCAATTTTCAACACGAGTTTTTGGCCCATTGCAAAAATTTTTCAAATTTCAAAATTTGGCCCAAATTTTAGGGACCCAAAAATGGAAAAATAAATAAAAAATTCGTAACTTTTTTCGGAAATAGGTAGCAAACTATTTTAAAAGGTAAAATGGTGTAAAAAAATACGCTCTTTTTAATGGTGAACTCCCTTTTTTGGAATTTTCAAAAAAATCCCGAATTTTCCGGAAATTTCTTGAAATTTTCGGGTTTTTCGAAAAATAGCCATAACTTTTTTTTGACCGAAGAAAAAGGGCTCAAATTTCTAAGAAAAATACTTAATTTTTGGGCCTANTTGGGCAACTTTTGGTGCAAAAATATTTCAGGGTTGTTTTTCAAAGTTTTTCTGGAAAATTCTCCAGATGAGGCCAGGTCGAGGCCAATTTTGGCCATTTGGCCCAAAAGTCCATCTTGGCCGCAGATGACCCCCATTTTTTATGCGAAATTCGTGTTCTACGCTCCGGAAAACCCCCTAATACCAATTTTCAACACGAGTTTTTGGCCCATTGCAAAAATTTTTCAAATTTCAAAATTTGGCCCAAATTTTAGGGACCCAAAAATGGAAAAATAAATAAAAAATTCGTAACTTTTTTCGGAAATAGGTAGCAAACTATTTTAAAAGGTAAAATGGTGTAAAAAAATACGCTCTTTTTAATGGTGAACTCCCTTTTTTGGAATTTTCAAAAAAATCCCGAATTTTCCGGAAATTTCTTGAAATTTTCGGGTTTTTCGAAAAATAGCCATAACTTTTTTTTGACCGAAGAAAAAGGGCTCAAATTTCTAAGAAAAATACTTAATTTTTGGGCCTATCCAATGATGCCAAGAACACATCTATTCTAATTTTGAAAACCGGTTTTTTGGCCGGTACAATTTTTCGAAATTCAATCCATAAGGGGGGACCCTTATGAAAATTTCGGAAATTTTTTTAACCCAATTTTGGGCCTGATTCTTTCTCCCTGGGGGTTTTTTAGGCCGTAGAACACGAATTTGACCCGAAAACCGGGTCCTTTCAGCCCAAAAATCCGACTTTTCGGGTCCCGGGTACCCCTCCCCCAGCCAAAATTCGGTCCCGAACCCCGAAAAGTCGGTGAAATGAAACCGAAACAACCCAAATAAACCCCAAAATCGTGCTCTCCGACCCCGATTACCATATCAAAATTGCATTCTCGAAACCATTTTTCGCGCAGACCCCCTTTAACCCCCGAACCACCCCCTCTTAGATTTCCCTATATATTAGAAGGTTAAGGGGTTTCATTGTTTTGTAAATATCTGGAGTTTTTGTATCCGGACCAGGGCTAATTTTTACACTTTTGTATGGTAAACCGGGGGTCGCGCATTCAGGAAAATTATAGCCGATAGGGGGTGTCTCATAAGAAAAAAAAGTTTTTGTTTGAAAAATTGAAAAATTTTCGAAAATTTTCGGGACCCAAAACCAAAAGTTGAAAATTTTCCATTACTATCGAGCTGGAAAATCAAAAAGCGAGTGTCCCGATATGTTGGGCAACTTTTGGTGCAAAAATATTTCAGGGTTGTTTTTCAAAGTTTTTCTGGAAAATTCTCCAGATGAGGCCAGGTCGAGGCCAATTTTGGCCATTTGGCCCAAAAGTCCATCTTGGCCGCAGATGACCCCCATTTTTTATGCGAAATTCGTGTTCTACGCTCCGGAAAACCCCCTAATACCAATTTTCAACACGAGTTTTTGGCCCATTGCAAAAATTTTTCAAATTTCAAAATTTGGCCCAAATTTTAGGGACCCAAAAATGGAAAAATAAATAAAAAATTCGTAACTTTTTTCGGAAATAGGTAGCAAACTATTTTAAAAGGTAAAATGGTGTAAAAAAATACGCTCTTTTTAATGGTGAACTCCCTTTTTTGGAATTTTCAAAAAAATCCCGAATTTTCCGGAAATTTCTTGAAATTTTCGGGTTTTTCGAAAAATAGCCATAACTTTTTTTTGACCGAAGAAAAAGGGCTCAAATTTCTAAGAAAAATACTTAATTTTTGGGCCTATCCAATGATGCCAAGAACACATCTATTCTAATTTTGAAAACCGGTTTTTTGGCCGGTACAATTTTTCGAAATTCAATCCATAAGGGGGGACCCTTATGAAAATTTCGGAAATTTTTTTAACCCAATTTTGGGCCTGATTCTTTCTCCCTGGGGGTTTTTTAGGCCGTAGAACACGAATTTGACCCGAAAACCGGGTCCTTTCAGCCCAAAAATCCGACTTTTCGGGTCCCGGGTACCCCTCCCCCAGCCAAAATTCGGTCCCGAACCCCGAAAAGTCGGTGAAATGAAACCGAAACAACCCAAATAAACCCCAAAATCGTGCTCTCCGACCCCGATTACCATATCAAAATTGCATTCTCGAAACCATTTTTCGCGCAGACCCCCTTTAACCCCCGAACCACCCCCTCTTAGATTTCCCTATATATTAGAAGGTTAAGGGGTTTCATTGTTTTGTAAATATCTGGAGTTTTTGTATCCGGACCAGGGCTAATTTTTACACTTTTGTATGGTAAACCGGGGGTCGCGCATTCAGGAAAATTATAGCCGATAGGGGGTGTCTCATAAGAAAAAAATGACTATGTCAAAAGTGGTCAATTTGGATGCCGGAATCGGATTCTCCATGTCGAAAAACACATTTTTGAAAAAATTTTCTGATAGCGAAATTTTTTTTCTCCAGCCAAATCTGAAATTCTGAAATGTGAAGAGTGTTTTGAAATCGGCCTTTTGTCATGATGTTTATTCCGTTGTCTTACTTCGGTGGAGTGGTTGTTTTACCATGCTGTTTACTACTATTGGCCCTGTAGATTCTTACTTTACCACTGGATTTGTCCATTCACTTCTGTAATAGGTTTTGCCGATGCTTTGTTTGTGTGGGTGTAAGAGATGCGTTTTTGTGGTATATTGGCGATAACTCTTCGTAATAATTATTTTTTCACAGATCTCATATAAAGAATTTTGCAGCACTGATTATAGGCAAACTTTTATTAAAGAATCGCTTATATCATCTGTTCGTTGTTTTCCGAGATACCGTTCGATCTTTACATATACCATGTTTTTTACCACCATGATTTGACCCCATGTTGGAGATGCGTAATTTTTACCATGTAGCTCTTTATCTTTTGGTATCATTCTTTTTGCGATTAGTAGAGGACATGTTGCTCTATCGAATGGCATAGACCTCGCCTTGAATGGTTGCGCTATAGCTGAGTTATGGCTCGCCGAAAATTTTACGCGTTTTCAGTATTTTGACTGTATCTCGCCACTGTAGCAAGCAATAGAGCTGTTTAGTGTCAATTCTGAAAGAGTACAACTACCCCTATTAAGTTATTCATTCGCTGGATTTATTCCGACGCTGGAAGTGCTTTTTAAAATCGAAGCGAGATATGGCCGTATTAAGTTTTCCATTGATCACACGTGCAATTGTGTTTCTTATGTTTTTCCATGGATTTTGAGTGCTGATTATTTTTTAAAAGCTGTAGATCGAGTCCATAAACCTTGCTTGGATCATAGACAAAAGGCCTACGGACAAAAGATCCCCGCACAAAAACCCAATGGTATAAAACACCACCATGTATAATAGCCAAGTTGCACGCTCACTCCCTTCCTATCTAGGTAGCGAAGCTTTAGAACTGCGTCAGCAGTTTCATTCGACAATACAATTAGTGGCCTACCTCGCAGTCTAGTTTATATATTATATTTATGTGGATCGGTCAAACTGTTTTTGCCCATTTCAATTATTCCTTAACTTTTTGCACTTTTTGTTAGGAGGTGGCTATGCGAATTCCACTGGTGATGAATTTCCACACTCGTCAGCGTGCCCAGCCGGAATCCCTGGTACTCCCGGCCCAGATGGTCAACCCGGAGGGCCTGGCGAACCCGGACCGCCCGGGGAGGCGGGAAGGCCAGGGGAGGCGGATGCTGGATGCGAAGCGGAAGGGGGATGCGCAAGTTGTCCGGAAGGACCCCCGGGGCCGCCCGGGGGTTATGGTCCACCTGGACCGCCTGGACCCGACGGAGAACCCGGATGGCCGGGAATGGCCGGACAATATCAAGTAGGAGGCAAATTGTGATGGATAGGGAGGGGTATCACGAGG
>LDKF01003277.1:3457-26888 GCA_001026735.1 Rotylenchulus reniformis | reverse complement strand
GGGCTCTTCTCGTCGTGGATGAGTTTTTGCCAGAAGAAGCGCACCATGTTCGCAGGCTACGCCATCGGCCGTCCACAGTCCCGTGTTCCCTACACCGGGAACTGCTCGGGGTCAACTGAGGCCCGATAGCACCCTGTGGGGCACCAGGGATGACGGCCTCCCCGGGAAGTGGAAAGTCCCCATGTGATTCGGCCCCAACATCATCGGATGGCAACTTCAACATCACAGGTCGGCCGTGTCCGCAGTCTCAGAGGGAGACCGCGCGGACTGACCACCTCGAACTTGGGCAGCTGCGTCGACAACATCGACGACGATTGAAATGAGGTGAGCGTCGTGCTACAACGGTGGACTTTTGCTGATGGGACTGGTTCTGCAGCGAGACTACGACGACGGTTTTGAAGGGAGATTGGGAGGAGTTGGCATGGTCTAAACTGCGCATTCTGTTGGGGATCTTTCTCATCTGGTGGGGTTTCTCCTTATTTTCTTTCTCTTGAGGATCGAGGACGATCCTGGGGAAGGGGGGAGTTGTAAGGGACTTCCAGGTGGCCTCCCAAAAAAATCAATCTTTCTTTTGGGTGTTGTTGATCCCTTTGCCTTTCCGGTTTTTGATCATTTTGTCCCTATTTCCATTGCCCCGCCCCTTCCATGTGTGCTTTTCCTTTTTCCCTGTCAGTCAGTCGAGGATGAACGATCGGATCGGAGTTGTATGTGTTTCTCTCTTGATGCTGTTCTTGAGATAAAGGTGCTGAGTGGAAGTTGGATCGACATCGGAGTTCGGGGTGGTTTAGAGGAGTTTCCATTCCAAACCCAGGGCCCGGGTTTCCCTCCCCATTTCCATTCCCTGTCCTCTTGTCGTCATCCTCTTGTCCTCCATTCCACTTCCCCAAAATCCCAACTCTGGGGGCCCAACACACTACCCTCACTTTTTCAGCACATAGTATAACTTTAAAATTGGTTTAAATTGGCTGTAAAATACATCTGGATGATTATGTTCTACCATTTTTAAAAAAGAAAAGTTTGGATCCAGGCTATTATTATAGAACAATAAGGAAATTTGTATAAAAATTTGACGAAATTAACGAAATATTTTAAAAATTCTTCAAATGTCACAGGGATGGGCTGAACCGGAGGAGGTTGAAAAATTTAACGGTACCCTTCTAATTTAACGGTACCATTCGGCTGGGGTTGAAAAATTTAACGGTATACCGTAAAAATAGAGAATACGGTAGGTAGGTATCTAAATCCCGAACACATTGTAATTATAGTGATTTTATATGGTTCAAAACTGGCCATAGCAAGACATAAACGAACGAACCTTGATGTGAAATGATGCAGCCAAATTTGAAATGAATTGAACGCGTCGATTACATTCTAATTTTTTTATCAAAATTCCCAAATATATATTTTTTAAATTCCATGAAAAGATTTTCAAAATTTATTGAATTTCACTTTACATCAAGCAGAATACTGATACAATTTTGAGGGAATAAAAGTATATGATCCAAAAGAATCGATAAAAAATCGAACAAAAAATTTAAAATCAATAAAATCAATCGTTCTTGCAGAGATGTAAAGTCAATTCCCCCAGAAATTTCTTAGTGAATCTTTCATCCTCCTGCAACCTGTCAAAATTCGCTGTGTAAAAAGCACGCAATTTCACAGATCCAATTGACAGCATTGATTCCTTAAATTTAATAAAAATGAATTTCAATTCAAAGATTAGTAGTTAACCCACAGGGAGTGGGACGGATAATTGCCCTAATTATCCCTTTGAGGATGCCGCTCCCGCACCAGCCCATGCCTATTGAGCCACTCTCGAGAGGGGGGGGGGTAATTAAATCCGCCTATTGGGCCATCTCGAGGGGAGGGGGCAATTAAACCCGAAAAGGAGAGGGTAATAATTAAACACAAGCCTATTGGATCTCTGTTTGAATCAATTAGGCAAGGGACGGACTCAATTAGCTATCACTGTTTTCGTAAACCAATTTAATGACACCTCTTAGCCTTTGAGGATACCGCCTTCCCGTAGTTGCCCGTGCCCATTGGGCCACTCTCGAAGAGGGGGAGGGGGTAATTAAACACAAGCCTATTGGACCTCTGAAACAATTAGGGCAAGTATGGACTCAATTAGCGAGCCCTTGTTTCGTGAATCAATTTAATAATATCTATTAGCCTTTGAGGATACCGGCTTAAGTGCTTAATTACCTCTTTTAGGAAAATACTACCCTTTAGTTAGATATTGGTACAGAGGTGCGACAGATGTTCCTATCGTATGAGAAAAGGCATTCCCTAGGGAAAACCACTTTTCCAAGATAAAACTAAATCAATGCATGAATAAGGGACCATCTCAAAAAAAGTCATCCCAAATAATAAAAAATTCTGACGTAAAGGGGCGTGGCCTTCGAATGATCGAGAGTCGCCTCCCGACTAGAATTNGGGGGGGGGGGTAATTAAATCCGCCTATTGGGCCATCTCGAGGGGAGGGGGCAATTAAACCCGAAAAGGAGAGGGTAATTAAACCCATGCCCATTGGGCCCAAGAGGGGGAGGGGGTAATTAAACACAAGCCTATTGGATCTCTGTTTGAATCAATTAGGCAAGGGACGGACTCAATTAGCTATCACTGTTTTCGTAAACCAATTTAATGACACCTCTTAGCCTTTGAGGATACCGCCTTCCCGTAGTTGCCCGTGCCCATTGGGCCACTCTCGAAGAGGGGGAGGGGGGTAATTAAACACAAGCCTATTGGACCTCTGAAACAATTAGGGCAAGTATGGACTCAATTAGCGAGCCCTTGTTTCGTGAATCAATTTAATAATATCTATTAGCCTTTGAGGATACCGGCTTAAGTGCTTAATTACCTCTTTTAGGAAAATACTACCCTTTAGTTAGATATTGGTACAGAGGTGCGACAGATGTTCCTATCGTATGAGAAAAGGCATTCCCTAGGGAAAACCACTTTTCCAAGATAAAACTAAATCAATGCATGAATAAGGGACCATCTCAAAAAAAGTCATCCCAAATAATAAAAAATTCTGACGTAAAGGGGCGTGGCCTTCGAATGATCGAGAGTCGCCTCCCGACTAGAATTCCCACTCACTTCATTCATTCATTCTTTCATTTTCACATTTTCATTCCATTTGCTCCAAGAAGATTCAATTCCAAATGGCCATCAACATTAACGACAAAATTGGATTGATGAAGGAAATCCTGCCGGAGGTATACACTAACCACATCGCGGCCGGAATATTGGTGACCAGTCCCCGCATCGCCAATCCGGTGATAATCCCTCCAGGCCGCTGCACCGGTTGCAAGGCACCGGACACTGAACACTACGAGCTCTACACCAAGGAGGGGGTGACGATTTGGTCCAAACGCCTCAAGCCACGTTTCGTCCCTTTTGACTACATCTGCGATTTGCCAGGACACACCTTTGTCAAGTTCAAGATCAAGGGTCAGAACTTCGATATCCCTCATGGATGTCATGATGAATGCTGTGTTAAAAAAGAGATGGGGGCCGACAAACCACCACTGGCGGAAGAGTTTATGAACAGCATTACTGCTGCGACTACTGGACTAGATGTGAGCACCCAAACTTCTCAACAAGGTATGATTAAAGCTGAGTTTTTTTTATATTTCGATTTTGCAGGCGTTTTGGAAATTCCACTACCACCAGCACCACTCCCTCCCATCCCTGAATTGGCAAAGCAGTTTATGGACAGTGTTTCGGCTGCAACCACAGGCTTGGATGTTGGTACTCAAACTCAAGGTAAGATACCGGTTATAAGTGAGTAATTACGAGGTTTTTTATAGAACCTCCATCTCCTCCGCGAGCAGAACACACTTCGCGAGTAGAACCTCCTTCTCCACCGCGAGCTTCCCCACCAATAGCTCCTCCCGTTGAACAGATGCCTTCCCCAGCTGTATTGGCTGAGCAATTTTTGAACAGCATCTCTGCCGCAACAACAGGCTTAGATGTACAGCCAAAAGCCACGCCCCATGAGAAGGAATGGCAAGATGCCCACGATTTTATGCACAGCATTGAAGCGGCAACGACTGGTCTCGATTTAGCAGGACATGTTCATAAGCGATCGCTTGATAGCATTGAAGAAGAGGTGGATTTCACCGCTCCATCTCCAAAACAAATAATTATCGAGGATGTGACAACTGATTACATAACAGACACTCAATCCCCCATGCATTAATCCCTCTCATCATTCTTATATAAATTGTTCCCCATTAAAACTATTTAACCATTATTATCCATTCGTTATTATCTTTTTACTTAAGCATTTTCCCTCATATTCAGATATACTTATTATTGTCCATTTAATCATGCTAAGCACACCATCTTTCTCGGATAAAGACCTTCAATTTAAACATCCCTTCGGAATGATCATATCGGGCCCGAGCTCAAGCGGGAAGAGCACCTTTCTCCTCAAGTTCATCATTGAATCGACCAACCTGATTACCCCTACACCCGCTTCAATCCTCTATTGTTTCGGGGAAATGTCCGAAATTGTGTCCATTCTTCAACGTTCGGGAATCAGTGTTTACTCGGGTGTGCCACCAGCAGAGCTGATTAAAAGGATGCCAAAACCATTGTTGCTGATACTCGATGATCTATTGCTGTCAATCTCTGAGCAACAACTCTCGGAATACTACTTGAAGGATTCCCACCACCAAAATTTTTCCATCATTTTTGTCACTCAAGCTTTGTTTGATCGAAAACTGCGTGTACCTAGACAGAATGCACAGTATCTGGTGTTGATGAGAAGCCCTAACTCTGAGCTCTCAATTCGCAACATTGGTGTTCAACTATTCCCTCGCCGACTCGGATATTTTCTCGATTCATATCGACAAGCAACCAGCAAACCATATGGATACCTCGTTATTGACATGCATGCCGCGTCAGACTCATCTCTAAGACTTCGAAGTGGCATATTTAAGGACGACAGAGAGGAAGGCGAAAGCTTCATTTTCATTTCAAAAGATGGTCTTTCATAAACAGGCTCAAATCAGTCAGCTCGTACGGGACAACACAGCTTTCCTTCACTCATTGGCTCGGACCAAATCTGACAGCAGGCGCAAAAACCTATTAAAGGAAGCCGGCGCAGATCAACTTCTCTCACTCGTGGAAATTTGCCTCAACATTCTTTGCTCTCGGTTCCAGTTGACACCTCGTCAAAAGAAACGACTGCTTCCCTACGCTGATTTTGTCCGTCGTCTAGCAAGAAAGCGAACCGAGCGCGGAGCCAGGAAATTTCTACTTCAGAAAGGAAGCGGCGCCGGACCCCTCTTTGCGGCTCTCATTGCACCAATTCTCTTTGATTTGGCACGATCAGTTACCTCAAAAGTTTTTGGTAGTGAACAACAATAATGGCGTCAAAACTCATCCTCGTACCCGAAGACATTTATCGTGGACTTACCAGCAGCGATACCGGTAATTTAAACTTGGATTTTGCCCGCAAAGCGTTGGAAAGGACGAAGCGACAACGAATTAATAGCTCCGCAAAGAATGTGCTTTATAACCAACAGCTGGCCAAATATTTACACCTGCGAGGGGAACATGAAAACAAGCCAGCAAAGATTGAATTCAGCAAGGGGTTAAGGGCACTTGTCAAGCGTGGCGATGANGACACCTCTTAGCCTTTGAGGATACCGCCTTCCCGTAGTTGCCCGTGCCCATTGGGCCACTCTCGAAGAGGGGGAGGGGGTAATTAAACACAAGCCTATTGGACCTCTGAAACAATTAGGGCAAGTATGGACTCAATTAGCGAGCCCTTGTTTCGTGAATCAATTTAATAATATCTATTAGCCTTTGAGGATACCGGCTTAAGTGCTTAATTACCTCTTTTAGGAAAATACTACCCTTTAGTTAGATATTGGTACAGAGGTGCGACAGATGTTCCTATCGTATGAGAAAAGGCATTCCCTAGGGAAAACCACTTTTCCAAGATAAAACTAAATCAATGCATGAATAAGGGACCATCTCAAAAAAAGTCATCCCAAATAATAAAAAATTCTGACGTAAAGGGGCGTGGCCTTCGAATGATCGAGAGTCGCCTCCCGACTAGAATTCCCACTCACTTCATTCATTCATTCTTTCATTTTCACATTTTCATTCCATTTGCTCCAAGAAGATTCAATTCCAAATGGCCATCAACATTAACGACAAAATTGGATTGATGAAGGAAATCCTGCCGGAGGTATACACTAACCACATCGCGGCCGGAATATTGGTGACCAGTCCCCGCATCGCCAATCCGGTGATAATCCCTCCAGGCCGCTGCACCGGTTGCAAGGCACCGGACACTGAACACTACGAGCTCTACACCAAGGAGGGGGTGACGATTTGGTCCAAACGCCTCAAGCCACGTTTCGTCCCTTTTGACTACATCTGCGATTTGCCAGGACACACCTTTGTCAAGTTCAAGATCAAGGGTCAGAACTTCGATATCCCTCATGGATGTCATGATGAATGCTGTGTTAAAAAAGAGATGGGGGCCGACAAACCACCACTGGCGGAAGAGTTTATGAACAGCATTACTGCTGCGACTACTGGACTAGATGTGAGCACCCAAACTTCTCAACAAGGTATGATTAAAGCTGAGTTTTTTTTATATTTCGATTTTGCAGGCGTTTTGGAAATTCCACTACCACCAGCACCACTCCCTCCCATCCCTGAATTGGCAAAGCAGTTTATGGACAGTGTTTCGGCTGCAACCACAGGCTTGGATGTTGGTACTCAAACTCAAGGTAAGATACCGGTTATAAGTGAGTAATTACGAGGTTTTTTATAGAACCTCCATCTCCTCCGCGAGCAGAACACACTTCGCGAGTAGAACCTCCTTCTCCACCGCGAGCTTCCCCACCAATAGCTCCTCCCGTTGAACAGATGCCTTCCCCAGCTGTATTGGCTGAGCAATTTTTGAACAGCATCTCTGCCGCAACAACAGGCTTAGATGTACAGCCAAAAGCCACGCCCCATGAGAAGGAATGGCAAGATGCCCACGATTTTATGCACAGCATTGAAGCGGCAACGACTGGTCTCGATTTAGCAGGACATGTTCATAAGCGATCGCTTGATAGCATTGAAGAAGAGGTGGATTTCACCGCTCCATCTCCAAAACAAATAATTATCGAGGATGTGACAACTGATTACATAACAGACACTCAATCCCCCATGCATTAATCCCTCTCATCATTCTTATATAAATTGTTCCCCATTAAAACTATTTAACCATTATTATCCATTCGTTATTATCTTTTTACTTAAGCATTTTCCCTCATATTCAGATATACTTATTATTGTCCATTTAATCATGCTAAGCACACCATCTTTCTCGGATAAAGACCTTCAATTTAAACATCCCTTCGGAATGATCATATCGGGCCCGAGCTCAAGCGGGAAGAGCACCTTTCTCCTCAAGTTCATCATTGAATCGACCAACCTGATTACCCCTACACCCGCTTCAATCCTCTATTGTTTCGGGGAAATGTCCGAAATTGTGTCCATTCTTCAACGTTCGGGAATCAGTGTTTACTCGGGTGTGCCACCAGCAGAGCTGATTAAAAGGATGCCAAAACCATTGTTGCTGATACTCGATGATCTATTGCTGTCAATCTCTGAGCAACAACTCTCGGAATACTACTTGAAGGATTCCCACCACCAAAATTTTTCCATCATTTTTGTCACTCAAGCTTTGTTTGATCGAAAACTGCGTGTACCTAGACAGAATGCACAGTATCTGGTGTTGATGAGAAGCCCTAACTCTGAGCTCTCAATTCGCAACATTGGTGTTCAACTATTCCCTCGCCGACTCGGATATTTTCTCGATTCATATCGACAAGCAACCAGCAAACCATATGGATACCTCGTTATTGACATGCATGCCGCGTCAGACTCATCTCTAAGACTTCGAAGTGGCATATTTAAGGACGACAGAGAGGAAGGCGAAAGCTTCATTTTCATTTCAAAAGATGGTCTTTCATAAACAGGCTCAAATCAGTCAGCTCGTACGGGACAACACAGCTTTCCTTCACTCATTGGCTCGGACCAAATCTGACAGCAGGCGCAAAAACCTATTAAAGGAAGCCGGCGCAGATCAACTTCTCTCACTCGTGGAAATTTGCCTCAACATTCTTTGCTCTCGGTTCCAGTTGACACCTCGTCAAAAGAAACGACTGCTTCCCTACGCTGATTTTGTCCGTCGTCTAGCAAGAAAGCGAACCGAGCGCGGAGCCAGGAAATTTCTACTTCAGAAAGGAAGCGGCGCCGGACCCCTCTTTGCGGCTCTCATTGCACCAATTCTCTTTGATTTGGCACGATCAGTTACCTCAAAAGTTTTTGGTAGTGAACAACAATAATGGCGTCAAAACTCATCCTCGTACCCGAAGACATTTATCGTGGACTTACCAGCAGCGATACCGGTAATTTAAACTTGGATTTTGCCCGCAAAGCGTTGGAAAGGACGAAGCGACAACGAATTAATAGCTCCGCAAAGAATGTGCTTTATAACCAACAGCTGGCCAAATATTTACACCTGCGAGGGGAACATGAAAACAAGCCAGCAAAGATTGAATTCAGCAAGGGGTTAAGGGCACTTGTCAAGCGTGGCGATGAGAGCGATGAGGAGGAGATTGCAATTGAATTCAACCCTACAAGACCACCTCACCGTCACGCTTACCGTGACGACGGCCGACGACAGCTTCCACCGCCCCCTTCTCCTCCACCGGCATCATTTTCGCCAACTCCGCCGGCCCCACTGCGACAGCCCGGCGCCCCTGTAGCTCCACCGGCTCAACCGGGAGCTGCACCGCCTGAACCTCGACGTCGAAGACGAAATGTTACCCGAGAAGGGCGACTTCCTATGCAATTTCCACCACGCCAGAGCACAAAGCGACGAGGGGATGATATTGACGACGAAAGGCCTATGAAATCCCGCCTGGTAGCGGCACCAAGAAACGCGCAAGAGGAAGAATGGATATCTGATGATGATGAGCAAGCCGAGAGACCCCAATGGATAGTTCCAAAGCCTCCCAAGCATCAACCACAACTTCATCGTAAAAGAACGCGCAAGGAATTGGCTGGGTCAGCAATCAAGCAAAGAGAAACCGAGCAAGAAGAGAGACCCCAATGGAGAGTTCCAAGAGATCCCAAGCATCCTCCACAAGTTCATCGCAGACGTACACCCAAGGAATTGATTGAATCAGCGGTCAAACAAAGAGGAATAACAAAGATTCCAAGAGAGAAAGAACCAAATGTTGAGCTTGAATGGATATCTGAGGATGAAGAGTCCACAACAGGTTCTGGAGGTCCAATCTTCTCTACTAGTAAAAAACAACAACGGAAGCAGGCGACAGAACCATATCAGAGAAAGTCAAAATCCAGTGATGAGAGAGGACCATCCACATCCTCCACCCTCAACCGACAAGAAGATGCAATTCTCAACACACCCATACACCAATTAACAACCAAAGGCCTCAATAGACGATTTCACATCTGGTTTAATCGAAACCAGCACAAATATGGTGTTAATGGCGACCATATTTTAGACGAAGAACGCAATCCTATTAAAGCAAGCAATATAACCCAGTCTCTACAGTATATAATAGAGAAAAGAGAAAATCGAGGAGTTATGTTGCGGAAGAAACCACCAGGCACAGACATAATTGAAGATCGCATAAATAGAGATACAATTTTACAATCCTGGATCAGTCCTCTACTCGGCAAAAGAAAGTGGCCAAGGGACCAACCTACTCAATTTACAAGTTCCCGACCAATATTTAAACCTAAACGATGGAGTCCTCAGTGAAAGATATCTTGGATCGACTATACAATGACCCCAAATCTTCATCAGCCTTTGCAGGAGTACAACGATTATTGCAGGAAGCCAAAAAAGAGCTTGGAAACCGGATTAGCAAGAAGGATGTCCAAGATTACCTCGAAGGACATCGAACCTACACCCTTATGCGTCCTCGTAGGGTGCATTTCCAGAGAGCAAAGACAGTACCAACTGGATACATGACAGATGTGCAAGTGGATTTGGCTGATTTTCAATCGCTCTCCCGTAGCAACAAGGGCAACCGATATTTACTACTCGCCATAGATGTGCTTTCCAAACGGATTTTTGTTGTACCACTGAGATCAAAGAAGGCTGATGACATGGTTGAGGGATTTAAACAGCTTCTGGTTCAAATGCCTATGAAACCACATAGAATATTCTCGGATAAGGGACTAGAATTCAAAAATGCCCAGCTCAAAAACTTGTTAAAGGAGGAGGAAATTGGCAAGCATGAATCAACACATTCATCTGTGAAAGCAGCCCTCGCTGAGAGAGCAATTCGAACGGTTAAGAGCCGATTGTATCGATTTTTCGCGCAACATAAATCGTTAAATTGGGTAAGTTTTTGTTATACAACAAAAAGCTCACCTTGGTTTACTTCTAAACCTAGGTAGATTTTTTTTTACTATAAAAATCAAACCTTGGTTTACTTCATAAATCAAGGTTGATACGGTGCAGCAAATTGTAGATGGAATCAATCAATCGCCCTCACGAGCTTTGCCGGAGGGACTCAGACCCATTGATGTTAACTTTAAAAATGCGCAGATGATTTGGAAAAAGCTCTATGGAAATGAACTATATCGCTCTCTCTTTGGCAAAAGGAAAGGGAAAGCAAAGTTTAAACCCGGTCAGACAGTGCGTATGAGCCGAGAAAAGGGCCAATTCGAGAAGGGATATATACCAAATTATGGTGACGAAATATTGGTAGGCTTTGATAATAAGTTAACCTTAGAATTTTCATTAAATATACTTAGGAAGTGGATGCAGTAAAGACTCATATGCTACCAATCCGTTACAAACTTCGAGATGAGAAGGGTAAGTTTTCAATAAAAAGGTAACCTTGATTTACTTCAATTCTAGGAGAAAAATTCAAAGGATTTTTCTATGGAGAGGAGCTTGCACCAGTGCGCCGTGATGCCGACACTACTTATCGAATTGAGCGAGTGCTAAGAAAGAGGACCAGACCAGATGGAACGAAAGAACTTTTGGTCAAATTCATTGGTCATCCAGAAACTGAATGGATTCATGAGTCACAACTTGTATAAAAGCGATCATTCTTTTCACATTGTATTCATTTCAATCGTCTCACTTTATAATAATTTCATTCACCATTCATTCACATTTATGTTTATTTATTCAGATTAATAAATATGTCCAATACATTCTTTGTCCATTTGCCCAGCAATAGCACTGATTACCCGGAGAATGCCCCTAACAAATTTCGTGTACGACTGCCAAGGCCTTTGCAATTTAACGGATCATGGGTAGTAGGATTACATAGCATCAATTTCGCTTATTCCTGGCCTTCTACAATTGGCACACTTGATGAGCAAGCTATAAATATACACTTTGCTCTGGATGAAAATGATCGGCAAAGGGTTCTTCGTATTCCTGTACCAAAGGCTTCGCACATTAATGTGGAGAGTTTACGAGATTTTCTCAAGGCTACGCTCAAGCATCAGAAAGAGACAATTGAATCTGTTGGAAAAAGTGACTATCGATATGTCAGCCCACCACGAGTATTGAATTCACCTCCACGAAAAAAGCGCGCAGCTCCGGACACAGCTCTATCATCTCCTCCCAAAATTAACGAGCTTAAATCTCCACCGAAATTGGCTGATATTACCATAGTAGGAGATCAACAATCTCACCCATCTCTATCATCTCCGCCACCAGCAAAAGCTCCGGAAAAGAATGAAGCAGAGGAAAGGAGACGTGAAAAGCAAGCAAAGGAAGAGGAAGAGAAGCGAAAAGAGTATGCTAGACAGCGTGAGGAGGATCAAGCAAGAAAGCGTGAGGAGGAACAGAAAAAGAAACGAGAGGAACAAGCAAGAAAGCGTGAGGAGGAAGAGAGAAAGAAACGAGAGGAGAATGCAAGGAAGCTTGAGGAGGAAGAGAAAAAGAAACGAGAGGGTGAGAGAAAGCGTGAAGAGGAAGAGAAAAAGAAACGCGAAGAAGAGGCTAGCAACCGAGAGGAAGAGAAAAGGAGACAAGAGGAACAAGCAAGGAAGCGTTATGAGGAAGAGAAAAAGAAACGAGAGGAAGGTGAGAGAAAGAAGCGGGAGGAAGAGAAAAAGAAACGAGAGGAGGGTGAGAGAAAGAAGCGGGAGGAAGAAGAGAAAAAGAAACGAGAGGAAGAGATGAAGCGGCAAGAGGAAGCGAAGAAGCAGGTAGAGGAACCAAATTCTACAAGAACACCTCGTAGTGATCTACTTGAGTCACTTTTTGGACAAGTTCCAAAGAAAAATGAGAAGAGCAGAGGAGAAAGGCTTTTTTCGCTACTGCTTGGAGAGGATGATGAGGGAAATCCGGATTTGGAACAGCTACAGCTGATTGGCTCCGTTGAATTTCAATACCATAAGGATTTTGATCGATTCAAAGCTGTATTCACAGATCCACGAATTCAGTTTATATCACTGTCTCCTCAACTTGGCTATGTATTGGGATTCGAGAATCCCCATCGAGTGGTTAATAATGAAATTGCTAAGTATGGATGTGACCTTCGAGGAGGCTTTTCTTCCTTTGCCGTATACAGCAAGGTAGAATTAACTAATGATTCCATGTAATATGTTCCGTTCCTCTCTTAGGGCCTGATTGAACCCAGCATCATTGGAAACACACTTTCCTCCCTTCTTCGTGTTGTATCTGTTACTGGCTCCATTCCTGGAGAATACACTGAGAAAATATATGATACACCCATCTTTGCCCGAGTGATGCCCAAGGAGGTGGCTGAAATTGAACTTGAGCTACGGACCATGGACAATGGACGCCTCGTACCTTTCTCCTATGGGACAGTGATTGCAGTACTGATATTTAAGAAGACGATAAACTTTTGAATATTCACTTTGTAATTTTCCATATTCATTCTTCATTCTTTTCCCAATTCATTCGATAAAAATGGTGCACATCGTTTTTGACCCAAGTTTAACCGGTTATGAAGACCTATTCATTACACAAACTGGAGGATCTGTTCCATTAGAAGACCCAGATCAATTAACTTACGCAATCTACCGAGGCTCTCCACCCTATCAACGCGGCTGGGTAGGTTTTTTATTAAATAAAAAATCCAACCTTGGTTTACTCCGAAGGAATAAACCGAGGTAAGTTTTTATTTTCAATAAAAAGCTAACCTTGGTTTACTCCTAAGGGAATAAAAATGTTTATTGCACAATTAAGGGTACACAAAGAGGATCAGGCATTGGAGACATTTTTCGAGGAATTTATCGCTTTTTCTTGCCGCTTTTACGTCGAGTTGGAACAGCAGTCGGTAAGTTTTTCTTTCGAGAAAACTAACCTTGGATTACTTCATAATCCTAGGACAAGAGGCACTCAGCACAGGTTTTTACAATAAAAAATCTTGGAATATCCTTTTTGTATATTCCTAGGTCAACGAGTTTTCGACAAAGTTGTCGTTGAAGGAGCACCGCTGAAGCAGACGGTAGTTAGTGAAGGAAAGCGAGGAATAGACACAGTATTGGATAGGGGTTAGTTTTTTATTTTTAAAAGAATCGACCTTGATTACTATATAAATCTAGGTATTTTTCATTCGATAAAAATAATTACTTCATAATTCTAGGTATTTTTTCATTCGAAAAAAATAATCTTAATTTAATGAAATATTTAGGAGGATTTTCCAAGCAATTTGGAACTGGACGCCGGAGAAAGACTATAAAAAGGAAGCCTTCATTCCTTTCTCATCAAACACTCATCGGAAGATCCATTACTAAACCTACAAAACGCGTTCGCTCGGATACTTTTGGTAGGTTTTTTTTTCAAACAATTTTTCATTTGAATATTATTAGGACTTTACTAATTCATTCTTCAAATACCCATGGCCTTCCACAAAATTGATGGACAGAGCGCGGATTCGGTGACCAGCGCGATCGACTTCTTCAATATTCCACCAACCAATGTTACTGTATCATCGGTAAGTTTTCAATGAAAATTCAACCTTGAATTATTTGATAATTCTAGGCAAAAGTTTTTGAAATTCTACCCAGTAACCCGCTTACGGAGGCGCCATACCACTTCAAAATATTCTCCTCCCAAAACTACATTGATCTTTCGAAATGCTACCTATTCACTGAGATGAGAATTCGAAAACAAGGGCCGAATGGACAACTAATCAATTTGGATGAGATCGACTACGTTGCTCCAATCCAGATGATTGGTAAATTGTTTAATTAAAAACTAACCTTAGAATATTATTTTAATATTCTAAGGACAAACTTTCATCAACAATATGCGCATTGCCATCAACGGGTAAGCTTTTATTTTCAATAAAAGCTACTATGAAATTTAGGCGGGAAATCTTTAATTCAAATTCACTGATGGCATACAAGACCTATTTCTCTCATGAGCTGTCTTTCTCGACCGCTGCAAAGGATTCTCATCTGAATGCTGCTGGCTATTACCGCGATAATGGTATCACACTTGAACGAGGAGATGCATATAACACACGAAGGACTTTATTCAATGGGAGCAGGACGGTTCAGTTCATCAGTAAAATTGATGCCGATTTATTCAATCAGCCCCAATATCTCATCAATCAGTAAGTTTTTTAATTAGAGAGCTATTGATTATTATTTTTCCAAGTTGCGAGCTGGACATTACCATCCAACCAAATGAATCAAACTTTAATCTGATTTCTGAATATGCACATTTACAAGCACAGCAAGCAGCCCAAGGCGCTCCTGTCCCACACTATGTTTTAGAAATAACAGGTCTAAAACTTTATTGCAAGAAACTCAATCTCATGGATGGATTGGCCCTTCAATTGGCCAGAAAGCTAGAATTGAATCCCGCTCGCTACGCCGTGCGCAAATCCATGATGAAATCAGTGTTCATCAGCCCCGGGTAGGTTTTTTATTAAAAAAGCCAATCTTAAATTACTTCATAATTTTAGGCGCTATGAATTCAACGCAAACTTGTTCATGGACCAAGTGCCAAGAAGAGTATGTTTTTTAACCAAACCTTAATTTCGAAATAATTTTAGGTGACACTTGGCCTTGTATCAAATGCCGATTATGTTGGACAGATTGGCACCAGCCCCTTTAACTTTAAGCCCTACAATGTTAGGGACATTAGCATTATAGCAAACGGGTAGGTTTTTTATCAAAAAAAACCAACCTTTATTTACTGAAATAAATATAGGCGCTCATATCCGCAGGCCAGATATGATCTGGACTATCCACGTGCACTAGCGGTCCGGCCTTTCTTGGACATGAATGAAGCCATAGGCTTTGCCAACACATCCGAATCGAATGGCATAAGCTACCCTCAATTTCTTGCAACCCATTGTATCTATGTCTTCAACTTGACCAACAGTGGTGAGGATCAAGGTATTTTTTCATTCGAGAAAAATAACCTTGAATTACTTTATAATTCTAGGAGGAATGTTCGATCTCATCAAGAAAGGGTAAATTTTATTATATAAAATAAACTTGGTTTACTTTATAAATCAAGATGCACGGCTGTGAACATTGTGTTCCGGGAGGCGGTAAGTTTTTTCTCTCGAAAAAGCTAACCTTGGTTTACTTTATAAACCTAGGTTCCGGCCGGAGGTTTGATGCTCATCGTGATGGGCGAGGCAGATTCAGTATTTATGGTGGACAAGAACCGCGATGTCGCCACAGACACAACCATTTGATCATTCATTCATTATCTATTTCACTTATTCATTTCATTCATTTTATTGTATTTTTATTTCTTAGATAAATATGTGTACTCAAAAAATTTTGTTGGCAATATTCCTTCTCCGCCTATTTTTCCCAGTGGTCGTAGAGCCCAAAATTGATTATTCTGATGAATATAAACAACAACAAGACTTAGAGCTGGGAATTACAACCGAGTTGCCGGAATATTCGGAATATTTACGTCGCCTGGGGCTAGAGGAACACAATCGTCGTTTTCAATACAAACCCGAGGAAAATAAGGCTAGCCGTGTCCATCAGGAATTGAATTCAGCCATTCACACTCCATTGCCTTTCCCTTCCATTCAACTTTGCAAGGAGAGACCTGCCGATGGAGATTACTATGGTAGCTTTTTATTAAAAAGCAACCTTGATTTATTCTAATAATAAATTTAGGACACGTTTTTTGTTGGACTATGGTAAAAAGCTCAATTAAATTTACTCTGAAGGAAAAATTTAGGTCGCTCTCTTTTCAATGTCCATTGTCAGCCTGATCATTTATCAATTACGTTCGATTCTATGGTTAAAATTTGCCTTTTCACGGGATCGCCAGCAGCGCAAGGAATTTGAGCTTTTCATCAATGGACAGCAAACGAATAACAATGATATTGCGGTAAGATTTTTCTAACCTTGATTTACTTCATAATCTAGGTTTTTTCATTTGAGAAAAATAACCTTAATTTAATTTTAGGGCCAACAAGATGACAAACAAGATGTTCCTCGGATGCTTTCCGTGTGACCTACTTCCTTCACCAGACTCGCTACAGTATCCCAAGGCTCTAATTGTAAATTTTGACTCTCATGAGAAGGAAGGTTCCCATTGGGTGGCCATCTATGCACAAGGAAGACAACGAGATGTCATCTATTTTGATAGTTTGGCCTTGCCAATCCCTCCATTGATTATCAATTTTCTCAATATGTTCCCTCGAATCAAAAGAAATGTCAAACCTTTTCAATCTCCCTTCGCCAACACTTGTGCCCATTATACCATTTATTTTGTTCATTATCTTTCTCAAGGAAAATCATTTGACAATTTTCTTCATCAATTGAATATTGTTAATGAACCAGATTATTTCATCAAACGAATCGTAAATAAAATTTTGAAATATTTCTCAAGAGGATGGGAGATAATTGCATTTCCAAAGGAAAGTTACAGAAATGGCTGCTATAAGCCATAAAAAGGGGTGGCAATAAAAATTTGAATTGGTCAACCAAAGAGAGATAATTGCGTAAGATTCGGTGGAAGGCAGGGCACGGCAATTAAAAGGTCATATCAACGAGAAGCATGAAGAGCGAAAGGTGAATAGGCAGATGTTACATAAGAGAGGGTAATAAAATTTGAAAATGTTCAGCCAAGGCGTTGCTCATCAGAGATGGTGTAAGGCCGGGAATGGCACGGCAATCAAGTCCAAAGATTTGGTGATTGTCCAATTTATGACTCGACCAAGGGATGAGGATAATTGGCCCCCAAGGGAATTGAGAAAGAAGGATGGACACCATAATTAGGGCTTTTCCAAGGAACAGAGAGGATTGGATCTTAAAGTCAAACGGACAAAAAGGGGCGGAGCTAATTGCTAAACAATGAGAAATGATGTTCCCGTTCTTCATTCATTTCATTTTTGTTCATTTTCGGATTTCCCTCCCCCTTAGCTCTCCAATTTCCTATTTCATTTTCACTCTATTCGGATTTTCTTGGCATATTTCTATTTATCAGATAAAAAATGGACAATCGTCCTCCAAAGCGTCCTCATCCCTTCTCTATCGCGGCTATCCTATCGACAATCGCTCCACCACCAAAGCGCCCACGATTTTTTATTGAAAATTTGCTACTCCCCGACCAAACTGGCAGTGGTTCCTCAAAGACCGCAAAGGACTATGTGAAGAAGCTGGACAAGGACACGGAGCTGAATACCAAATTCAAGTTTGGAAAGAATAAAACGCGCTTCTCCATCATCGATCTTCCGGCTGATCCGGAAGCACTACTTGCCGGCATTTTCCAACATTGCATCGATGATGCCATTGAAACCTGCCATCAAAAAGTTGGAGCGAGACCTGACCATGTCGGATGTCTCATCAGCAGTTCACTACTTCACACACCAGTTTATACACCCATTCGCCCTGTCAATGAAAATACTACCGAAGCTCTCCTCAATTTATTCCTCAAAGTTGCACAGAGCAAAAAACAGGATGGGATCAATCTCTGGGTAATTTTTAATGAATCTTTGACTTCAACAGAAATAAACTTTGATGTCTTATTTTAATGAAAACAAGCTTGCAAAAAAAGGTAAAAATTTTCTAGGGAGCACCCTTTGAAGTTGCGGTGACCACAGTAAATCGCGCCCAACTACCTGCTACACAAGAAATTGTCGGTGGCGCAAAACACGAAAACGACCCAATCCATCATCGCATCCATGAGAAATGTTTGATAAAGGTTTTTGTTGACGTTAAAATATATACATATTATGCATTGTTTCCAGATCAATAACTCGGATGGCCGTTGCCTATTCTACGCTCTTCAAGCCACACTCATATACAATATTGCCGGATTGGCTCGACATAAATTCCGTAAATATCTGAACAGCATTGGTGGGCAGAGAGGGCGCCTGCAAGCGGATGTACAACGACTAATGGAAGCGATTAAAGCACCGATGAATCTGACAGAATACGGTGCCAAGAAATTTGGATCGAAGGTTATTGATTACTGGTAAGTTTTTTTTGTGTTTTCAATAGAATATTCATCTGAATATTCTAGGAATAACGTCGAATATGCAGGGAAGTACCGATTTAAACTATTCGTATTTGGATCAATGGGGAAATACAAACCAATGCATCAATGTGAAACAGAGGATTACGACATACCAATCATCCTTTATTTTGACAACGGTCATTTTCATGGTGTACAGAAAGTGGGAAATTTGTTCGGCAAGCCTTACTGTTTGAGCTGCCAGAGCTGCTATCAAAGGGCATCGGAGCATAATATGAATTGCAAGGCGCGATGCATAAAATGGTTAGAAATAAAATATGCTAATAAATTTAGGATTTAATTTTAGCTCAAGAATTGGACCAAAATTTCCCTGTAAGCCATTCCAAGATTTCGAGCAGCAATGTGTTCCATGTGGCAAGACCTTCTATTCCGATGACTGCTATCAATGGCACCTTCAATCTGGATTTTGTAAAAAAAGTAAGCAATGCGACAACTGCAATGTGATTTACAATGTGATCGATGTCAAACGCAATGGTCGGAAAGGACATGTTTGCTATGAGAAATGGTGTAATGTGTGTCAGGATTACCACGACAAAACGCGTGGATGTTTCATCAAACCTTTGGAGGTGAAAACCGAACCAAAACCTTGCCGATTCGTAGCCTTTGATATGGAGACAACACAGTATGAGCCAGCTGATGGCAGCCCTGCTGCTCAACAACAGAAGCGGAAACATGTGCCAAACTTCATCGCAGCCAAAGTTGCGTGCTCGGATTGCATCTCATCGGGAGAATGGAAGAAGAGCTTAAGAGGGGGCTACAAATGCAAAGTTTGCGGCGACAACCGAACCATCACCTTCAGCCAGCAACCCTTCCATGAAACCAAAGTTGACGACTCGGTGGTCACCCCCCATCCGATTGTGGCTTTTGTCAAATGGATCTTATACAAACTTCCCCGCAAATATGACACTTATGCATACAGCCACTATGGTAAGATTTTTTTTTGAAAAAATCGAACTTTGATTTACTTTATAATCAAAGTATGTTTTTAATTTTATTACGAAATACCTTGGATTACTTAATAATTCAATGTATTTTTTCTTTCGAGAAAAATAACCTTAATTTACTGAAATAAATTTAGGTGGCAAGTTCGACAATGTGCTCGTCTTTCGCGAGATTTTCATGGAGCGCATCATCCCGGAAATGATCAGGAAAGGAAACAAGCTGTTTGAGCTCAAGGTCAAACCAAGGAAGGGGCTCAATCCAATGGTCGTCTTCCGCGACTCGTACAACCTGATGCCAACATCACTCGCCTCACTCGTATTTTTTTCTTTCGAGAAAAATAAGCTTAATTTAAATTTAGGTCCCGACCTTTGGCTTAGATGTGGAAGACAAACCCTTCTTCCCCCACATGGCGAACCGGCCCGACAACTATGGGTAAGTTTTTTCTTTAGAAAAAAGCTAACCTTGATTTACTTCATAAATCTAGGTAGGTTTTTAATTTATTAAAATTAAAAATCCAAGCTTAATTTACTGAAATAAATTTAGGTATTTTTTCTTCGAGAAAAATAACCTTAAATTACTTCATAATTTTAGGCGTCCAATTCTACTGCAGGAAGACGATTTTTTGGCATCAGGGATGATGCCATCGGCCAAGGCCAAGTTTGATGATTGGTTCGCCCAACACCGCCATGAACCATTCCTATTGGATGAACAACTGGCCAGCTATTGCATGAACGATGTGGACATCTTGATGGTAGATTTATTAAAATTCAACCTTGAATTACTTCATAATCTTAGGTAGATTTTTTATTTTATTAAAAATCAAACCTTAATTTACTGAAATAAATTTAGGCGGCAATGGTGGCCTTCAGAGATGAATTTTTGGAGGTGTCAAAGCGTCCCGCTGTGACTGCTGATGGCAAGGCAGACAGACCCTTCTACAAAACCCCCCACACTGGCATTGATGTCCTCCGGGAATGCATGACGATAGCATCAGCATGCATGCGCCATTTCCGGACAAACCATTTGGATGCAGCAAAGTTGGCGATTGTCAGCGACAGAGGATACGACCATGCAGACAACCAAAGTTTATTGGCGGCGAGATTCATGGAGTGGTATGGCTTTGAGAAGGATCGCGATGTTCAGCACGCATATTCAAGACATGGAGGTGAAAAGAAGGTGGGAAAATACAAGTTGGATGGATGGATCGAAGACGGCGACCATTCATATGGGATTGAAGTTCACGGTAAGTATTTTTTGTTAAAAAAACCAACTTTAAAATAAATGAATATTCTTAGGGTGCATATGGCACTCATGCCCCGTGTGTTATCCATGCGATACACAAAAGATGAACAACGGCAAACTCGCTGGAATTAACCGTGAACTGGATGCAAAAAGGTTGAAATATCTCCGTGAGCAAGTTGGCCGAGTAGTAAGTTTTTTTTTGTTAAAAAAGCTAACCTTAGGATACTTTTAATATTCTTAGGATGTCTTCTGGGAGTGCGAAATCAACAAGATGCTGGCAGCGGACCTATCTGACAAGGATTACATCAAAGAACGCTGTGCAAAGCTCGGCTTTGCCTTTAATCCTGACAACATGCGCAAAATATTCGCTAGCATTCCTAAAGAATGCTTTGGACCGATAGACATTCGCTCAGCGTTCATGGGCGGTAAGTTTTTGTTATAAAAACAAAAAGCTCACCTTGGTTTAGTCCATAAACCTAGGTTGGCTTTTATTTTAAATAAAAATCCAACCTTGGTTTATTCCGAAGGAATAAACTGAGGTAAACATTCACAAAAAATCTTCGTTTATTGCAAATAAATAGAGCCTTTTTTATCGAAATATTATATTTTTGAATATTTTTTAGGGCGCACGGGTCCGTTGAAGCTTTACCATGAACTTCAACCCGGAGAAAAAATTTCCTACTACGACGTGACCAGCCTTTATCCTTACATCAACTTCATAACAGAATATCCCATCGGCCACCCTGAAGTGCTCGTATTATACAAGAATGTCAATTGGACGAAGCCCAAGCACAACCCTTACCCCCTGGCGATCATCAAAGCTTTTGTTGTGCCTCCGAGAAAGTTGGACATACCAGTGTTGCCTGTCAGAGTTGACGACCGACTCCTCTTCCCCCACTGCATGGCGTGTGCCCGAAAATACCCAGAAGGAGCAGTGAAGAAAAATTACAGCTGTCAGCATAACGACAGGGCTCGTGGATGGGTCAGTTTTTATTTTCAATGAAAAGCTAACCTTGATTTACTCCGAAAGAGTAAACCTTTGGTTTATTCGGTCGGAATAAATTGAGGTAACTTATTTTTTAATAAAAAAATCCAACCTTGGTTTATTACTACAAAATAATCCTAGGTGACCACTTGCACTTCATTGGAATTGGAAGCCGCTCTGAAAGAGGGCTACCGCGTCACACAACTCTATCGTGTCCTGAATTATACGCGGAAAGATGACAACCTTTTCAAGCCTTATATGCGGGAATTTATCAAGCAGAAGATTGAGGTAAGTTTTCATTTTTCAATGAAAACCAACCTTGATTTACTGTATAAATCTAGGCCTCCGGCTTTGAGAAGGGTATTGCAGGAAACGCGGAGGCTGAGGCGAAATTTGTCAAGGAGAGCAAGGAAAAGTTCGGATTCGAGATAGATCCAGCAAAGATGGCGCGCAACCCAGGGAAGCGAGCCTTGGCAAAGCTAGCAGTGAACAACCTCTGGGGCCGATTCAGTTTGAAGAACTTTGGGCTTTCCCAAAGTGTGGTCATGGACAACCCAGCAGAGCTGGGTCAATACATCGACGACCGGTCAATCGAAGTATCTTCGATTGATGAACTAACACCAGAGACCATCCTCGTCAGCTACCAGAAGAAAAAGGACTGGGTAAGTTTTATTTTAAAATAGCGAATTATTTCATAATTCTAGGGATTTTTTCAATCGAGAAAAATAACCTTATTACTTCATAATTTTAGGTATTTTTTCATTCGAGAAAAATAACCTTAATTTACTGAAATAAATTTAGGTCGAGGAGCACGCGTGCTCCAACATTGTCCTCTCATTGTTTACAACATCGGCAGCCCGATTGCTTCTCCTGAAAGCAATGCAAAAAGTGGCACGTACTCCTGGGTGCACCCTCCTATACACCGACACCGACTCCCTCATCTATGTTCATCCGGAAGACAGTAACCCCTTGGAGTTGGGGTAAGTTTTTCTNAATTTCAAGAAGAGAGTGCTGGACTATGCCACTAGTGGTGAGATCAGACCCATTGAGATCGTTTATCCAAATTTTTTGCGACCATCAATTAAGTTAGGCACCGTAGTTTCCACCCAGCTCAAGAAAATGTATAAGCCCATTGTTTGTAAAGGCATTGTAGATCCCAACACAACCAAAGTTCTTGACTTTGGACATATTGTAATTAAGTCAGAGGCAAATGATTGATTTTTTTGTGCTTTTTTCTTTGTCTCATCTTGTCCTCTTTTCACTCGCGCTCTTATGGTTTGTTTATTCGCCTGCCCTTTCCACACGCATACACTCTACTCACTCACCCATACACTCACATGTATGAATGTATACTATTTCACTGCATTTTTTTTTTGATAAATTTAATGAAAATATTTATCATTTGAATTGAATTAACGAAAAGAAAGTCAATATTAAGACCAGATGTGAAAAATATTAAGGATGCAAACTTGTCGATTTTGGCTGGAAAACTGCAATATTAAGGGAATGAACTTGCACTTTTTGAAAATATTAACGACAGGGTGCAATATTAAGACCAGATGTGAAAAATATTAAGGATGCAAACTTGTCGATTTTGGCTGGAAAACTGCAATATTAAGGGAATGAACTTGCACTTTTTGAAAATATTAACGACAGGCTGCAATATTAAGACCAGATGTGAAAAATATTAAGGATGCAAACTTGTCGATTTTGGCTGGAAAACTGCAATATTAAGGGAA
>LDKF01003276.1:8905-21217 GCA_001026735.1 Rotylenchulus reniformis | reverse complement strand
TTGTTAGTAAAAAATACAATTGTAAAAGAGCAAAATAAAAAAACATAATAATGATTTGTGTGATTCTTTTATTGATTTATTCGTGATTTCTGCACTTTTTTGTCATCTCTACTGCAGCTTTGTTAGTCGGCTGAAGAGGAGCTGATCAGGGATCAGTTATGGATGTTGACAGGATAAAGCCGGTAAACAGCCAAAATTGTCCCAAGTGACTGAAATGGTGGAAATGTAAAAATTAGATCGGTTATGATGCCAAAAAATAGGATATCCTATAATTTGGTCTAGCTAAATTTTAGTTGTAGGCCAAAAATTTTATACTTTAAAAAGTTGATCCTTTTATATTATATACTCTTTTGGGAAAATTTATTATTCATTCATAAGCTTTTGAATGGCGAGAAAGTTATAAATCATGTATAAACTCACTTTTGCAGAAGAAGGGCCACTTGGATTGTCCACAGAGGGATTTTGATCCAATTTTAGTTTTGCAATAACCCCCATGTGTTCATTTATAGTGTCAAGATAGATCGTACTTTTTCGAACTTGATGAATCAGTCTGCCTTGCAAACTAAAGAAGAAATTGTTTTGTTGAGCATGGTCGATTTATATAAATTTATTGAGTTTAATTTATTGTACGGGTTTAATGGGTATTATATGAGATTATGTACTTATGGCTTCAGTACTCGGTTTTTGTCAGGTGATCAAAAAGATCAAAGTGATTTGTGTGTAGTTCTTGATTGTTCATATTACATCATTAGCCATGATACGATTTTCAAACATCTTCAAATTGAACTTGGAGTTGCTAACGAGTAGCAAAAAACATGTTCCGGCAACCTCTACAGTCGACAAAAATTCGAAATTTTTATATCATTTTTATTAGGAAATTTATTCCTTTTGAAGAAAAAAATATTTGTAAAAAATTTAAATTTTCGGTTTCTTTTGTGAAAATTAAATATTTTAGGCATATTAATGATTGCAGTGAAAAATGCCATCATTGTCAATAAATAAATACTAACGATCACTTTTGTATAATACCTGAAGGACGGAGAGTTGCAGATTTGTTTGAAGAATTTTGCCAAAATATTTTGCTAAGAAAAAAAACAGTGTTTGACTATCAGTTGAATGAGGAGATGGATTAAGTTGATGGTGAATTTCATAGTTGAAGAGTGATCTGATCTGTAATAACATGGAGTTTCGATGTGAAATGGGGACGGGGATTTGGGAAAATCGGGGACGGGGATTTCCGGGGATGGCCCAGTCGGGGATCCCTATCCAAAGGGAGATGAGGGGGCGGAGGGATGTCCTCCTCCGTGTACAACCCTATGTCAAACACAAAACTATGAGTAAAATTATGGTTTGATATCACTAAAAGTTGTCGGATGAATTTGCCAACGAAATTTTCGAAATAATATTAAAATTATTTTTGACAATATTTGACCATCAACAATCAGTAAAAAGTGAAAGGAAAATTGGATCCTGAATGGTTTATAAAATGAAATGGGCTAATTGTATAATAATATATTGTGCAGATACTAAGGCCAAATTGATGAATCATNTGAAAATTAAATATTTTAGGCATATTAATGATTGCAGTGAAAAATGCCATCATTGTCAATAAATAAATACTAACGATCACTTTTGTATAATACCTGAAGGACGGAGAGTTGCAGATTTGTTTGAAGAATTTTGCCAAAATATTTTGCTAAGAAAAAAAACAGTGTTTGACTATCAGTTGAATGAGGAGATGGATTAAGTTGATGGTGAATTTCATAGTTGAAGAGTGATCTGATCAATCAATCAATCAATCAAGTTTATACGCTCAGGGCGCAAGGCCGAGTCAAAATAAAATATAAAGCAACAACATATCGAGATCGTCATTTTAGAAAATGTCCACAGGTTTAGGCAACAACAACGGTCAAAAATGGAGAATAATATAAACATAATGTGAATATTTCAGGAAATTTATTTAATGTGTAGCAATGAAGAAAGAACAGGGGACTGAACATCGATCTTATCCAGGAGTCTGTTGAAAGTTTTTGGATCATTTTTCCTTAAATTTTGTGGTAATTTTAAATAATTTCTTGCAGTTTTAATAAAAAATGAGTTATAACGGAAACTTGTTGAACATGGCGATATTTTTAATTTGAAGGTGTCCCCTCTTGTTTTGGACTCATAAAAGGAGAAGGCATTTTTATGTTCTACAATTACATGTCCCCATATTATTTTGTGAAAAAGTTTTAAGTCAGCTTTTAAGCGTCTTAATTCTAAGGAATCGATTTTCATAATATTAAGGAGCTCAATATAGCTTGGGATCGAACCAAATTGTAATGGATTGCTTTTTGGGGTTTTATTACATCTAAAATAGATAACTCTAAGAAAAGTTTTCTGAACATGTTCAATTTTATTAATATTGATTTTTGTGTATGGATTCCAAATCGGTGAACTAAATTCAAGAATTGGTCTAACATAAGTACAAAACATATTTATCAGAAATTTTTGATCTCGGGTCTTAAGTGTTTTTAGAAGCGCAAATGACAGTGCTCTGCCTTTTTTAGTGACCTCATTAATATGTTCAGTGAACTTGAAATTGCTAGAAAAATATATTCCTAAATCTTTAAAGGCTTGATTATTAAGGACTTTTGGAATTTCTTTATCGCTCAAGTAATAATTATTTCTTTTGTTTTTCTTACCCAAATGCATAACGGAACATTTATTTATGGCAATTTTTAAAACCGTTATTATCGCAATAAATCATTAGTTTCTCAGTAAATTTCTGTAAGGGGTTAAGAACTTGTTGCTTACTTTCATCAAAAATAAGATAGGCCTTAAGATCATCTGCAAAAAATTTAAGGATAACAGAGTCAGTTTGACATTTCTTAGGAAGATCAGAAATATAAATCAAGAATAAAATGGGTCCTAAAACTGACCCCTGAGGAACTCCACTAGGTACTTCATTATAGTCCGAGTAAGCAGAGCCAACTCGGACGGTATATCGCCGGTTTTCTAAATATCGTTCCAGCCATTTAAGCAATGGACCTGTTATTCCTAATTTTTCTAGTTTAATTAAAAGAGTTTTATGTGGAACAGTATCAAAGGCTTTAGCTAAATCGTAATATATAATATCCACAAACTTTTTATTTTCTAAAGCGAAAGAAATATCTTCTATAACCTCAATCAATTGAGTGGTAACTGATCTATTTTTTCTGAACCCATGCTGGGCATGGGGTAGAAGATTATTATGTTCTATAAATTTTATGATTTCATCAGCTATTATTTTTTCCAGGATTTTAGAAATCGATGATAACAATGAGATCGGTCGGTAATCTTTTAAGTATTTAGGGTTGGAAACTTTTGGAATTGGGTGAATTATAGATAATTTCCAGATATCTGGAAGGGTAGAGGTCATCATTGAATAAGAAAATAGGTAATGAAGTGGATAAGCTAAAAGGTTGCAGCACTTTTTAAGGAGAATGAAGGGTAAATTATCCGGAGAAGTATTATTAGTAGAATTACATTTTGTTAAAAGCCATAATACTTGGTTATATACTATAGGAATATAAGCTAGAGATTTTTTGTTTGTGTTAAAGTCGGTGGGATTTTCTTCAGTTAAGGAATCTTTTGAAAAATTAGTCTGGAAATATACAGCCAATTTTTTAGCCTTTTCATTATCATCAATAATAGGCACATCTTCCATGCTAAAAATGGTCGGAATGTTATTACTTTTCGTCTTGAGAATTGATCCTACATGTTTAAAACGTTGCTTTTGGTGTAAAATCCGTTTTTTCTCTCTATTTCTGTAAAACTTTTTTAATTGAAAATCGAAATTTTTAGAGATACTACAAATTTTTTCAACATTGGCTTTTGCTCTCCAAAGATATTTTCGATAGTTCGCCAGTTTTTGGATGTGATTTGGCAATTTAGGTTTAGGATTGTTGTTATTAAATGGGACAAATTTACATATTCCTTGGGCAGTTATATCAATAAAAACGTTATAGAGCTCATTTATGTTATTACAACAGCTGAAAATTAGGTTCCAGTTTACCATACTAAAGAATTTATTTAGACCAGTAAAGTCGGCTTTAAAAAAGTTTCTCCTTTTTGGTATATCATTTTTAATAGTTTGATTTCCCAAATCCAAATTAAATTCAATGGTATTATGATCGGAAGTTAGAGTTAATGGAGGAGTAATAGAGAGAGATTTAATGAGATGGTTATTGTTAGTTAGGATTAAGTCCAGAATATTTTCATTTCTGGTCGGTTTGTCAACGAGTTGAGTGAATTTTATTGATTTGATAAATTCTAGAAAAAGAGAATCATGCTGATTTTTTATCTTATTACTATAATTTTGAGTCCAATCTATGGAAGGGAAGTTAAAGTCTCCCATAATGACAATGGGAAAATCGACTGAACAAAGTTCCGTAAGTGTATCAATTAAAGCAATAGTATTGTCAATTTTATTACTATTCGGAGGTCTATAGACATTTATCAATCTTATTTTGCTCAAGTTTTCAGTAAATAAATCTATTGCGATAATATCAGATAAAGATTTAGTAAAATTAGATATTTTTACTAGAGAATATGTTAAACCGTTATGAATTATGAAGCAAACGCCTCCACCTTTTTGATTGTTTTTATCATTTTTGCGGTCGGATCGAACGACCGAATATTGTGTACCTTGTATTAGCATAGGATCACCATGTTCAGGTTTTAACCAAGTTTCAGTTATACCAATTACGAAAAATTTAAAAGTTTCAAGGAGGAATTTTAAATAGTCTAGTTTATTTATGAGACTCCTGGAGTTGAAATATAGACACGAGATATTTGTATTTTCTGGGCTTTTATTATTTATTTTTTGCCTAAATTTAGGTTTAGGTTTAACGGAAAATTTAGGTTTTCTTATCTCGTGTCTATGAGATTCAGTCCTATTTATTAAAACACAATTAAACCTGTTTATTGAAAATTTTGGTTGCTGTTCATTTGCGCCGCGATCTTCTCCAAAGCATTTGCCGAGTCAAATTGGTTGCGAATTCGGCGCGCCTTCCGCTCTTCGTATTCCTTCTGCAACTGCTCGCGAGTGAGCGACGGCCTCAGGATCAAACGGGACAGGTTGCCAATGCGAATGTTCTCCCGCTTTGCCTTCCATGCGCCGAGAGCTTGATGCTGGAATGAAGTTGTGGAGAGCACAATCTTTACCGGACGGGGCCTTTGACCTAGTCTGGTTGGGTTCGAATCTGTACGCCCCATTCTGTAAATGGTCACTGGCACAGTTTCCACCCCCAACTGGGTGATAACGCCTTTGACTTGCTCTTGATCCGCTTGCGCGCGCTCGAACGGTGCCATCGTCGCCGGTTGCTCGGGAAGTCCCACCAACACCAGAGATCGGGCACGCTCCTTCTCTTCGACAGCGGCGAGCATTTGTTGTTGAAGTTGCTGTGGCGATTGTTGCTGTTGTTGGAGAAGAGCACCGATCAAGCTGACCATGATGTTCATGATTTGTTGTTGTTGTTTGAGTAGAGCTAAAAGTGCGGGGGAAGTACCGGGGTCCTTACTCAGATCTTCCAGTGCGTTGTTGCCTTTGTTCATCTGTGCGTTTGCTGTGGTGATGAGGCTGTTGATGTCAATGTTGTTGTTCATTTTCTTTGTCGCTGGAGGAGTGAAGTCGGTGGCTCCTCTTTTCATCCAATTATCGATTATTTTTGACCTCAAACTTAGTTTGACCTACACAAGGTGCTAACGAGTAGCAAAAAATGTTTTTTGCTAACGAGTAGCAAAAAACATGTTCCGGCAACCTCTACAGTCGACAAAAATTCGAAATTTTTATATCATTTTTATTAGGAAATTTATTCCTTTTGAAGAAAAAAATATTTGTAAAAAATTTAAATTTTCGGTTTCTTTTGTGAAAATTAAATATTTTAGGCATATTAATGATTGCAGTGAAGAAATGCCATCATTGTCAATAAATAAATACTAACGATCACTTTTGTATAATACCTGAAGGACGGAGAGTTGCAGATTTGTTTGAAGAATTTTGCCAAAATATTTTGCTAAGAAAAAAAACAGTGTTTGACTATCAGTTGAATGAGGAGATGGATTAAGTTGATGGTGAATTTCATAGTTGAAGAGTGATCTGATCTGTAATAACATGGAGTTTCGATGTGAAATGGGGACGGGGATTTGGGAAAATCGGGGACGGGGATTTCCGGGGATGGCCCAGTCGGGGATCCCTATCCAAAGGGAGATGAGGGGGCGGAGGGATGTCCTCCTCCGTGTACAACCCTATGTCAAACACAAAACTATGAGTAAAATTATGGTTTGATATCACTAAAAGTTGTCGGATGAATTTGCCAACGAAATTTTCGAAATAATATTAAAATTATTTTTGACAATATTTGACCATCAACAATCAGTAAAAAGTGAAAGGAAAATTGGATCCTGAATGGTTTATAAAATGAAATGGGCTAATTGTATAATAATATATTGTGCAGATACTAAGGCCAAATTGATGAATCATTTTAGTTAACGGCCCTGGGAAAGTTATTTGGATTCTGAATGGGACAGCTCTACGAAAAAGATGGTGGAGTTTGATCCAATTCGAGACTAAAAATAGCATTAACTTCATATAGACTGTGTCTGGTGAAAGATTCAAATAATTTGCATATACGGGAAAAATGTTTTGCACTTTATTATTATTTTGAAGCTGATTTTTTATATTTTCTTTTTGCGCATCCCTGGATGATCCTTCAATATCGACTGACGAAATAAAATTTAATTTCTTAAATCTTATTTTAATAAAAAATATTTTGTGAATTTCATTGATCAAAAAAAGATTGCAAAATTTTATTCCAGTACGACCAAATACCTAATGAAGACCTTATGGACCCAAGTTAAAAAAAATCATTAAAAATAAATATTTGCAAATTATAGTTTATTCAGCCAAATTCATCCATTTATGAAACATTTATTTATTTTAGAATATCTGATGGGGACGATCAGATCGATCCAATCTCTTACACTTTCGAACTGCCTTCTTTAGCCAACCATTGCTCCAATCAATGAAACTAAAAGGGTAAAAAAATAAATTCGTTAAAAATTGTAAAATAATTCAATTTGCCCAAATCCTTCCGATGCATTTATTTTACATAATAATTTTATTTTACTTTGCAGCGGCGTTTGCATTCGGAAAGCGTTTTTTGTTCCAAGTGCCACCCATCCCTTTGTAGATGAATCTCTAAAAAGTCAGGGAATTTGTGGTTCACATAATTCAGAATCCAGATTGTTCAACTTGGACCTTGCACTTTCTGGGATGGGCGTTGAAGTCAAACCAGTATCGTGTCAATCGTTTGGTGCCATAGCCGGCATCCTTTTTCATAAAGCATGGGTCTTAAAACAAAAAAATTAATGTTTATTATTCAATTTAAAGATTTGATTTATTACGAATAGGCATGAGATTTTTGATGCTAAAAACTTGATCATTTTTCAAATTTATTTTTATAACTTGGAATCAATTCCAGAGTTTGGAGTTTTATGGCAAAATAATCGTTTCATCATTTAAATAAGCCTGACAATTTTCAGATTTTTCCATTAATTAACCTAATGAAGGGATTATTTTTTGTCAATTCCAAAATCCGAACTCTGTAACCCAAGCGATAAAAATAAATACTGTATAAAAAATGCCCAAATTTTTTGCACCTTAAAAGCCCATTCCTGATATTTATTGGGAAGTCAAAAAATGAATTAATTAGCATAAACTACTTATTACCGCCTCTTAGCCGCGTTGCTTGCACAACCACCGCCAATGCCAATGCCATCACCAATAAAGCAACAATGAAGACTGTTTTGGCCATTTTTTTAGTATTTTAGGATTGGGATCGAAAATTTATTTCTAATAAAATGGAAAAGACAATAAAATTTATTAGATATCGGATCAAGTTTAGTTGAGATTTTTTAGGAATTTTGATTTGGGAATCTTGAATTGAGTTTTGCTTTTTCAGCTTTTTCAAGCATCTCGATTCCAGATCTTACTTAACTCTTAAAATTAATGAATGAAATGAAATAAATCATAGAAAAATCGGCGAAAAAAGAGTTGTTCAAAATAAATGATGAAATATATGTACATGTATGAGAACCAATTTATCAATTTTATTTAATGCATTTTTTCTTTTCAGATTAAAATGTTATAAGTGTTAGAATATATGATGCCATATACATAAGTTTTTCCGAGAATTTTTATACAGAAATTTTAAACCTTCACGTGCCTTGCGACATGGAATTGCTTACTAATTGCTAACTTTCTTTTTTTTGCCTCCTCTCCTCCATCGTTTAAATTTTCTTTTTAATTAAATGGTGATTAAAATCAATCCCAACAATAATAAAATAAAATTTAATTCCATTGAGGCAAGCTAATTTTTTTTAATAAATAAAATTTAGTTCCATTGAGGCAAGCTAATTTTTTTATAGCTAATTTTTCCTCTATTTATTGACACAAATTCATTCTCCGGTTATGTTTGAACCGAGTTATCTGGCTTGGAGCGCAAATGTCGAGGGCGGATTTTTAAGAATTTACTTTTTTAATATATTGTATCACGAAGAACAAAATTTAAAAGATTATTCCGGTTCATATATTATCCTTAATCACACTTAAATATATATTTATCATTCATTTTTCTTTCAATTTGTCCAAAAATTCTCCGCATTTTTGCACTTTCATGGCCTCATAGCCCATGCTGTCCGTCATCCGTCCCGTTTTGACCAGTTCCTCGCGAATTGTGCCAAGGAACAATTTTGTCTTTTTTAGCATACCGTAAATTCTCTAATATAAGGCCTCTCTCTATTATAAGGCCTCCCTCTAATATAAGGCCCCCCTTCGACATAGGTTTAAAAATATAAGGCCCTCCCTCTATTATAAGGTCCCCCTCTATTATAAGGCCTCCCTAGAAGGAATTGATGCCATAGACAGTATTTTAATAGTTTTTTAAAGTGGAGTTTTCATTGTTTTTTACCAAAAAATAAATAAATATTTTCAAAAAAATGCCTCTTTAGTGATTTTGAACAAAAGACATTGCACTTTTTTGGCCACCCTCCACCCCGACTTATTGGATTGAAAAATATAAGGCCCTCCCTCTAATATAAGGCCTCCCTCTATTATAAGGCCCCCTTCGACCGAGGTTGAAAAATATAAGGCCTAGGCCTTATAATAGAGAATTTACGGTATTTTCCAGTGGCAACGATGCGGCGAAAATGGTCTTTTCACTTGGCAAAAGTTCAAAAATGCGCAAAATGCGTTCGTAGAAATGATAATAAATTTTCATGTTTGCCATTTTTTGCTTTATAATGGCACCCGCTCTCATTTTGTCAATGTTGTCGACAAGTATGGCTAAGAATTTCTAAATTTGATAGGTATTTAAGTGCCCTAAAATTTGTCATTCGATCATAGATGGGGTCATAACCTCACATTTGAATATAAAAAATGTTCTGTTTGCCATAAAATAATTGAAACCTCACATATAGTCCCAAATATTTCTAACCTTGCTGCTATCCAGAAACGCATCAATTTGGATAAATGTCCCATTTTCCAGCACAAATGAATACTCTTGGTAATATGCATCGTTCTTCTGTTTTTGCTGAAGTGCAATGGTGTTGAAATACCATAGCAACGGAATTTGAACGGGTTCGGCATCCAAAAGTTGGCATAACATGAATCGTGCGGGTGGTCGAAAGTTTTCAACATTCCAACGAACAAAATCCCCCATACTTTCCAGGGGTAATAGGGTTAGGTCGATGCCTAAAAATTGATATAGGTAAAATTTATTTAAAAAAGATTTAAAACAAAAACTTATTAGCGCTTGATCCAAAATGGCAAACAAAAAAAGACAAATGAATTCCCGGGGATATGTAGGGATATGAATTCCCCTGCTGATGAAATAATTTTTATGCCTTTTTAGTCTGCTTATAAAACAACTTTAAAGTGAATAAAATTATGAAATATTTCACTCACTTTAAAGTTCTTTTTTTAATATCTAATTATATTAGTTAATATAAAATTATAATTTTGATATAAAAGTTCTTACGGAAGATAGACATGGAATATTATTAATTTTTCCCGTTCCGAATCCAGACCTAAAGAAAATTCTTCATGCCTAAAGCACAACTGCGCGAATAATGAGGGTATCCCATGGAAACCATAGATCTGTGACTTGGCCCCATGTTGAATCTAGATTCAACACAGTGATCCATACCAAAAATCACGGTTTCCATCACATTCCATGCGGTCAGGATGTCGTTTCGCTGCCCCCGCTTTTCTGCATATTCTGCCTGCATCCTCCGATTCTCGGCCCCCCTGATCCGCTGACTGTGTTCTGGCATGCCGAGATCCCCGTACACCAACTGCTTGACCACCAGCCACCTTTTGTAGCGTTGCAATTTGTACCGTTCCAGCCAACTTTCCACTTTCTTCGGTTCTCTGATAAATCGCTTCAAATTCTTTGCTATCTCTTGTTGATCAGCAGAGGAGGTTGGCAACTCGTTCACATCTTGTTGTGCATTGACCAAGTCTGCTTAACAAGATTTTACTAACAATTGATTGAGAATTTCTAGGATCGATCTTGACTTAGTACTTAATGCACTATTTAATTCATTTTAAGAATAAACTAGATCTGATATCATCTACCTTTTGATTTTTCGAGCTTGTTAACTTTAAATCTGATCTAATTTTTTTTTACCCGAAAGATTAAGATGTGTACCCTTATTCTTAAGTTTTGCTAAGTTTGAAAAATCAAACTGAACGAGTTCGTTATTCGATTTTTAATCCCTATCAAAAAGTTTACTTGTCAATTGTGAACTTGCTCCCTTTAAATTCGGATATATTGCCGGTTGAAAATGTTGATTCTGCTGGTTCCCGCTTGCATTCTTTACCAATTTGGTCAAGCTCACTGCAATCCACAGGTGCGGCAAATAATTTTTCATCTTTCATGAAAGAAAAATTGTTATTTTAATCGAAATAATTTCCGTGAACAAAATAAAAATTAAATATAGTAATTTAAAAAAACATAATTTTATTAACTGATTTAATTTAATTTTTTTGTTAGAATAATCAATTATTATTTTTTTACATTCAGATATAATTCTCTCTTGGTCCATAATATTTGACAGCAAAATATTATTCTTCTGGTTTGCTAAATTTATCCCATCTGTTGATTTGGTTTTTATCTGAATTGGCTAAAAATTTATTTTATAAAATATTTAAAAAATAAAAGCAATCAATTTTTGTACATTTATTTATTTCAATGCTTAATCTACCAAAAATTATTTTTTAATTTCGATTATCCATGCAAATGAATATAAAAAGTAATTATAATCCCTGATTTATTATTATTATTATTATTAATAATATTTACAGGAATTAATTACTATTTTTGTGTAGTTTTTGGAAAGTAGTCGAAATAACATTTTCAAATAATATATGTTAATAAAAAAAATAAAAAAATAATATTTTTGCGTTTATAAGTAATACCTCCCACAGAACTGTGTTCTCATTTTCTATTTTAGGCTTCTTGAATTGAACCTTTGTGTTTTCTGCATCTTCAACATTTGAATTGGACTCTTCGCCCAATATAACTTTTGATTTTTGGATCATTTTTTGGTTGTTAAGTTCTTGGTCCAATGTACAAAAATTCAGGTGAATATAAAATGCCAACAAAATTACGAAAAATGAGCAATATTTTAAATTCATCTGACCTCTGTGAATTTATTCCAAAAATCTTAGAAATTAAAAATAAATGAAGCATTGATATTATAAGGTTTATTTAATTCATTAGAAATCAATATGATGAGGAAGATGATACCTTTCAATATAAAGAAATTATAATAATAATCTAGATGTGTTATGAAATACAAAATAATATTGATGTTAGCAGATTTTTACGTGTATAAAATGGAGATTCTTTTGTCGTATTGGTTAAGATCAGGGATCGCAAACGTCCTTATTTCTAAGATTTGTCCTTATTTTTGACCCATGTCCTTATTTTGTCCTTATATTTGGGATTTTGATAAATTTATTCAAAAAAATGGCCAAATTTCTTAAGTAAATAAGGTCTAAATTTCAAAATTTCCTCCGGCCGCCCCTATCGGGACGGCCGGGCACCCCATACAGTGAATTTTCTTGGAAATATCATTTTAAAATGACCAATTTTCTTAGAAAACGGCCAAAAAATCCCAAAATTTTCTCGCCGGTACCCCATACATCGAATTTTCTTCAAAAAAATATCATAAAAATTGATCAACTTTTTCAGAAAAAGGATTAATATTAAAAATTTTACTCCG
>LDKF01003275.1:0-21986 GCA_001026735.1 Rotylenchulus reniformis | reverse complement strand
CCCCACTTCGACGCAACTCTCGAACCCGACCCCCCCCCTGGACAGGTATGCCCCTAACTATCTTTTTTGCAGGAAAACACCATTTTTAGGAAATATTTAAGTGCCTAAAGTTAACTCTTTCTTGAAGATATTTCATTAAAATTTGGTTGAAACTTTTTTGAAAATGATTAGGTCAGCAACTTTATAAATTTGCAAAAATCATTATAGTGCATAAAAATATTTCAAATTTAACCTCCAATAATCTCGAAAAACCCAGAAATTCCGGATTTGATCGGAGTTGAGGCCCTGACCCTCATGACCCCGATAAACTCTGATCAATTCTCAAACCAATCAGGGCCGGGTCCGATATCGGGGGTTTTTTCGGTGTCCCGATAAAACCCTGTCAGAGGGGCCGGTGCCGGCCCAGTGCCGATCACATTTGACTCTTCATGATACGATTCATTCCTATAATTTGATAAGCTTGAACTTATTAGTTATCGAATATCTTATTGCCTTACATCGGTACATACTATATTTGAATCTTCCAAAAACGACTCATCCCTTGGTTTATGCCATAAATCGTAATCACAAAATCTTTAATCAGGTCCATAGGTCATCACCAAGATGTGCATTAGAGGTCTAAAGATCATCGGCATCATGATTGATGCATTATCTTTTTTCTTTATACAATTTCGCCGCAATCTCTGGGAATAACCCTAGTCATCATTTTTATTTCGCCCCAATACATATCTGGGAATGCATAGAGGCGATATAAGATAAAAAGTTTCCTAAACGCAAAAAATACTTTTTCTCGATTATAATGCCCTTCTACTGACCTATAAAAAATATAAAGGACATATCCTCATTATCATTAGTCAGTTCATAGTTTTCGACGTGAATTGGGCACAGCAGGCTCTGAATGACCCATGTCGTAAAAATCCCAGATTTTAGATTATAAAACCCCAAAATCGGTTTGCTTTAGCATCGTATTTTTGGTGCTGGGTCGTTTTAAAAAAAGTATCATAATGGGCGTTTTAAAAAAATAGATCAAAACTCAATATGTCCTCTAAAAACTTTTTTGTTAGACCTGGTAGAACAAATGTATAAAAGGCAAAGTTGTGCAGAATTTTAAGCTCTATCTGCTGGTATAAAATTTGTTTCGGATTTCGAACAAAAATGTCGAAAAAACTCGAAAATATCGAAAAATATAGTCTTTTCGAATTTTTTCGACATTTTTGTTCGAAATTCGAAAAAAATTTATACCAGCAGATAGAGTATAAAATTCTGCACAACTTTGTCTTTTATACATTTGGTCTAACAGGTCTAACAAAAAAGTTTTTAGAGGACATATTGAGTTTTGATCTATTATTTTAAAACGCCCATTATGATACTTTTTTTAAAACGCCATAGCACCGTATTTTTCATGTTTCAATAGCATATTTATGAAGAAATTTGGCCCAAAAATCCAAGATATTCCAGTTTTATAAAAATGTTTTAAATGCTTCAAAAACCATCAAAAACATACCTAAATGCAACCAAAAGATAAATAAAAAAAAGCTTATAGGTAAGCTAAAATCCTGGCTCTAGTCATACTTAAATTATCTGAAAAAATGAACAATAACTAACTTCCTATTTCTCCCTACTTTTTATCGATTTAAAATTATGTAAATGCTCTTTGTTGGTGATATTGGTCAACAGGGTGACATCTCCAAACCACCAAAATGTCATTTGCCTATTTTTAGTCTAAAAAATGCGGCTTTTTCAAACCTCCTAAAAACCGAATTAAATTACTGAAAATATTTATTCCGCATATTTCTCACAACCTTTCACTTTAAAATGCTCGTCAGAAAAATGTGGAAATCCCTTTATGCCATAATTTTTTGAAACGATTTTATGCAATGTAAATTTTCTATAAGCTGATCATACTGTGCTTTATTCCTTTCAATTTACTTGTTAGTTAAGTATCTTCATTATTGCTCGATGCTCGTTGGAAATCAAATTTCGATGTCAAAACTGACCGGAAAATCATAAATTTACTCCAATGGCCTCTTCTCTCCATGATCTGTCAAGTTATGATCTTATGCATTATTCTGATTTATGGGTGCGCTTTTTTTGTTTGGACCAATCTCAATATTATTTATTCATTTTGTTGCTGACATTTGGCCTTTGGTCACGAATTTCGCACATTCAATGGATTTTATAAATTTTCTTCAAAATTTTGTTTTTTTCAAATTTGTACCAATTTTTTATTCATTTAAATACATACATTTTTTAAATTTTCCCAAGAAATACCAAGTTAAAAATGGAGAAAATGCCGAACAGCACCAGCGACGACAATGTTTCCAAGATGAGTCTTTTGGCGGAGCAACAACAGCAGATGGATGGTCAACCAAATGTGGGTTATTTTTGGTGTTTAGATATTTATTAAAGAATCAAAACTTTTAAAGCTTTTACAATAAATGGACCAAAAAAGTGATGACTGATGACGTAATCAATTGTTTGAATTAGAATTGCTAATTTGTATAACAAAAACAATGATCTGATTTTTATTATATTTTTCGCGTTTTTGAAAACTTTCATTGAAATCTCAAAAAATCAAAAGTAGGGATCGGACCGGCGGTAATACCGATTGGTAATTTTCGGTAACGGTAATGTAACCGAAAATTACTGACCGAAAGATTTCTGATTTTTTCGGTATTTTTCGGTAATTTCACCGAAAATTACTGACCGAACAATTCTCAATTACCGAAAAAACCGCCGAGCCAAAAATTTAAAATTTTCTTAAGAAAATAATCCAATTTTTCAAGAAATTTTTCCGGCGGCCCCTTTCGGGGCCGCCGGTACCCCTTATAAAATTGAAATTTCTTCAAAAAATCCACCAAGTATTAATTTATTCTGTCAAAAAATCAATATTTTTGTGAAAATTCTAAATTTTAAACGAATAAATGCTTTTTTGATACTAAAATAATTTTTTGATACAATATGACAAGAAATATTAAGCTGTTAAAAGATTAAATAAATTTAAATTAATAAATGATTAGAGATGAAGGTAGCCAACCATAAAGCCCAACTTCAAGGTTAATGGTTAACTAACCCTCAACTCAGGCTTAACTTACCCTCAATTCCTAAACCTGCAATCGATCAGGGTCAGAAGCCTTACCCGCAACTTTGAAAAATCGAGTAAAAATATTCAAAAAATTCCTAAAATTATGAAAAAATTAGATAAGATAGAAAAAAGCTCAAATTTTTTGAAGACATTAAAATCCTGTAAAATTACAAAAATATTTTTAATGTTATTGTACTCGAAATAGTACACCCCCAAATTCATCGTGTTTTTTTATTTCCGAATTATCATCGTCACCAAATCCATTAACAATACTTATAGCTGACAAAAATAGATTAATAAAAAAATAAAAATAAATAAAATTATTTTAGAAATTTTATCGGTGATTCCCTTTGAGCTCAACTTTGGTAAAATAAGGAGGTTAACCCCGAGTTACGGGTTAACCTACCCTCGCTTACCTAACCCGGTCAGTTAACCCGGGTAAGTTAACCCCTTTCTTATTTTACGGGCTGTGATAGATAAAAAAATAAGCGAATGAAAACAGAAACTACATGCCCGGTTGGAAAATCGACCACTAACATGCTAGTTAAAAATTAGAAAAGCCTTCCATTGATATTTTATTTAAGAAAATTAATCTATATTGATGATTAAGTTATTGTTTATTAATTTAAAAAAATCGATTTTTAATCTTCTCAAAAAATAAACATTACTGACCGAAAGATGTTGGATTTTTTCGGTATTTTTCGGTAAATTTACCGAAAACCGCCAACCGATGCCTTTGTCCGATCTCTAATCAAAAGGTCAGAAATGAGTAATTTTTTTAGATATATTTTGCCTTTAGGGTTTTTATCTTTCAAGGTTTAAATTTTTTTAGCTTTGAATGAATATTTTTAAATGACCCAACCCTTTTGACGTCATCATTAGGACAGGTTGCCAATTATTTGTAGTAATTTTTTTTTATTTTGAGGATTATTTACCAGAATTTAAAAAAACCTCGGCGGTGAAACCAGCTGCTTCGATTTTACTTAGGGTGTGTAATAAGTTCGCGACCCTCCTCACCAATTTCGAAAAAATATTTTTAAAAAAATCAAATAAAACTCAAGTATCCCCCAAAATTCCATAATTATTATCGATATATGTTGGCATTTTTTATGCAAAAAATCAGAGCCCCTCCCTTTAAAATTTTAGGGCTTTGAAGTAAAATATAACCCTGAAGTCATTTTTGACATAGTCGAATTGGACTAAGTTTTTCTCAACAATAAAAAAGGCTTGAGTACCAATTCAATTGATATTCTGATAGAGCATAATCTGCTAATTATTGTAGGGGAAAATGAGCTTTCTAGCCCTTCTGATCAATTTTTTCTAGCGATCCTTTTGAAAAGTTCAGTTTTGAGCCAATCATCCAAAAAAGTATTTCTTAGGGAAATTGACAAGATTAGGTCAGCTGAATTGAATTTTTGAAATAAATGATCTAATTTAGCACCATGTTGTTGAATGATAATGATTTGGGCTTTAGAAAAAGTCTTAGAACTGAGATTCTCATTTTTACCCCAAAAAATGCCCCAATTTTGGGGGGTTTCTGGCAGGCTCCTATTATTCTAAATTGAATTTTTCTAAATTTTTCTTAATTGCAGTATAAAAGTGGGTACCTTTAGCTATCTTTTACCGTAGATTTCAGGTTTCAATCTTTGAGGAACGGTTAAGCTAGTGACCATAGAAAAAGTATAGTCGATTGTCAATTTTAGGTACATTTAAGAAAAAATCAAAAAATATTTGAAATAATGAAATAAAATTGAATTTTTCTTGCTAAAATGAAAGATAATAATTTATTCTACAAAATAAAAAAAAGTTCATAAGGATTGACAGCGAAATGTTAAAGTTATGAATTTTTAATTTGCATCCATGAAGAGGGTCGCGAACTTATTACACACCCTAAGTAACTGCCCAATACCTTCGACGATTAGTTAGGTAGAAAAGCAGATAGGCCACCGTTTTTTTAGAAGTAAATTTTTCGCCAATAGAATTGGCGATTTTGAAAAAATTTAATGAGGATTTCTTATCAAAAGATAGTTTTGTTTTTTTCACCATTTAAGCGGTCCCCGCTTTTGTGACGACGTGCTGCTGGATGCCTTGCACTTTCTGCGGCGCAATGAGCAAGCGCACGTCATTCTGGCGAGTCGGCGTCTGCAGTGGCTCAGCGACACCGCATGCGCACGCTACCCGCCGCGCGTGGTGCCCCGACTCGAGGTTGGTAGGCGGCCGAAAAATTATGATATCAGAATTTATAAAAAATTAATTTTTGCATTGAAAGACGCCAAAAATTGGTGATTAGAATTGAAAATTCAGTGAATCAATTTCATAGAGGACATTGCGGGAGTTAGATGTCAGTGAGGGGGTTAGATGGTAAAAAAGCTACAATTGAGCTTACTCCCATTTGAATTGATCCACTGTGAAAAAAGTTATGGCCAAAATATTGGCCATTGGCTAATTAATATTTGCTCTATTTTTTTGACATCAAACTGGTTTGTTTCTCTAGGTTTATTTTGAACAGAGTTATAAAGAAAAAAAAATTGCAACTCATTGTCAGGTGCGCGGTGTATATGCCGTTCCAGTTCTGACCATCAACGGTGTGCCGCGTACGAAGGCGCCGCGCCCGCAGTTCTTCGCCAACTCCATGCGCGTCCATTTGCCCTCCGGCGATTCCTTTTTGGCCGACTTTCCAGCGGTGCGACCACCCGAAGACATTACCCGCCTGTCCGATTTGGAGATCACCGACTTTGTTGGCCCTGAAAAAATTTCTGCGAGTTTCGGCCAGACTGACGGACGATTGTCACATATAGTGTTCGTTAGTGAGGTTTCTCTTATTTTATGGGTTATCGGGCCGCCGGCACCTCCATAATACAGTGAACTTTAAATTTCCTCCATAGAACTTGTCGAAAAAGATAGTCAAATTTTTAAGATGTGCCCTTCTGCTTTGGCTGTGCCTTCTCCCGTTGGGTCTTTGCTCGGCCGGCTTCATTAAATCAGCGGTCGTCTGCGGTCGTTTCTTCGCTCAGCAAATCGTTGCGCACATACAAATTGCCTTTAGATTCATCTACTTCCTGGCGCCGACTCTGGTCTTTCTGGTCGAATCGGAAAGGTGATTTTTGTGATTTTTTTAACATATTTTTGCCAATTTAGTTCCATCGTCCATTGGTGTTTGCTTTTTTTGGCCACTGCACTGGTCCTTTTGCTCGGATTGGCCATTTTCATCATTTTGGGACGCGGTAAATATAATTTCTCTCTCATATCATGCTCTTTATCATTAATTTTTAACTTTAGGCACTCCAACGCGGTGGGCTTACAATTGGGCGGAGAAGGCAAAGGGCGAGGATTTGTTGCTGATGGTCAAATTCACCAGGACACCGTTTGAGTAGTCATCAGCAGCCATGTTTCGGTCCACCATCTTCCATCTCCGTCCATTTTTTAATTTTTCATCATCAAATCGGATACTCATTTTGAACATACACACCAGAGATATATCATCTAGCGGCAAGTTCAGTCCCCTATTCCCCTTTGTGGCGTTTGTTTTTTGCTTTTCTTAGATCCGTCCTCCATCATCTTCCTCTCTACCAAGTGATCTTCACCGTTTTCTTATTCTTTTATTTGATCTTTTATTCTACTTTTTTAGGCTCTTAAGCTCGCAAATAAGGGTTGTTCTTTTGGTCACGGATGTTTAGATTATTATTTTAACAAAAATCATATTTTACTAGTAGTGCTTATGCCGGATTATATCAATCGCAATAAAAACGTGTTTTATTTCCAACATTTGGTAATCCACAACGTTTTTTTAATATTATATTTAAATATTGATTTTTAAACCCCTTATTTTTAAGTCCATGGAAAGATTGAAGGAAGGAGGGAGACAGTTCGTGGCGGGAGGGATCGCAGGTGGGTGATCACTGATCAGATAGCCTTAGGGGCCCGTATGTTAAAAAACGGTATCATTTACCCCCGATTTACCCTGGTTTCGGGGTAAACAGCACCTTTTCCTTCTTTTTAGGTGCTGTTTACTCCGATTTAAGGGTAAACAGAACTTTTAACATACGGGCCAGGGAAGTGGTTGGATACTGCACCCAAGGGTGGAATGGATCCATAGGCATAGCATGAAACACAAATTTTGTGCGAAATCGGATAAGAACCATGAGAAGTGCCCCTACCAAGCCAAAGCTATTCGATTTCTGATCTCGTCCCCCGGTCATTTCAGGAATGGTGGAAGTGTCCATGATGCACCCGTTGGACCTGGTAAAGACCCGGCTTCAGGTTGACGGTGGACAGTACAAGGGGCTCGTCGATTGTATCCGGCAAACACTTCGAAAGGAGAGCCCACTTGGTGATTTGAGGGGGGGGGGGGGGGGGGNTAGAATGGAATTCGATTCGCTCCTTTAAAACGGCCATTCTTCCCAACTTTTATTTTCAGGTTTCTACAAAGGAATTCTGCCTCCCATTCTTGCTGAGACCCCGAAAAGCGCCACCAAATTTCTGACCTTTGAACAGTACAAACGAGCACTGGAACCGTTGGCACAACACCAATTCCCTACTTGGGCTGTGAATTTTTTCTTACAAATTATTTCCCGGATTTTTCCCGGATTTACTCTGTTTTCAGCGTCTCTCCATGGCCGGACTGCTGAGCGGACTTACGGAGGCAGTGGTGATCTGTCCCTTCGAGGTGGTTAAGGTGCGGCTCCAGACCGAAACCAACGTTCCGCTTGCCGAAGTGATCCTTTGGCCTTTTTTGGAAAATAATAATTTTCTAGCAATGCAGTTCCGCACAAATGGCACAACAGATTGTGCGCTCGGATGGGATCGGGACCAGCGGACTTTACCGAGGTCTTGGCGCCACTCTGTGGCGTCATGGTGTCTGGAACATGTTCTATTTTGGCCTTTACCGTAATTTGCGAAGTGCAATTGCGGCAAATCAGACGGCGGAAGTAAATGGTAAAGTAAAGTCCAAGACAATTCACGGATCGTTGCGGAAACCGAATCATTCTCTAACATCTGGACTTTAGCTTCCAAAGGCCTGCACTCTCCACTCCCCCAGGGGAGCCTGACATTGCGATTCTTCCTCGGCTTTCTCGCCGGTTCCACCGCTTCTGTCGCCAACATCCCATTTGACGTGGCCAAAAGTCGCATTCAAGGTAAATAAACGGAAGGAAGGAACGGATCGAAGGATCACACTCAACTTTGAGATACTTTCACTTCTATTCCTTCAGGGCCACAACCCGAATCCGGCCGTGTTTACCACACAACTTGGCAGACCGTTTTGCTCGTCTATCGACGGGTATCTCTCTTTTTTTGGATTTTCCTTCCTTCGTTTCCCCAGGAAGGTTTTCGCGCTCTTTACCGGGGCCTTTTGCCCAAAGTGATGCGTCTCGGACCTGGTGGGGGCGTCATGCTCGTGGTTTTTGAAACTGTTTACGAATTTCTGTCCAGAAAAACCTGACTAGAGTCACGCTTTATCCCCACCCAAATCACTATTTTTACATTTTTAAATTTGTTATATTCCTTATTATTACATTTTATCTAATCCCTCCTTTTTCCAATTTTCATATACCATTTATATGTCTTTTATCTTTTCTCTTTCCTAAATACCAGCGAATGCTCAAATTTTAATTCTCATAAAATAAATTTTTTTATTGTTCTCATTTGTTTAATGATGTCATGAATGAAGATTTTTAAAAAATCAAAAATTAATTTTAAATTTATTGCCAAGGGAGGTACGCGAGGTATAGTTATAGTGCTCAAATTACTTGGGAATCTGTTCAACTTTAGAGAGTCTGGTTCATTTCCTCTATACTGTCAAAAAGAGAACCACAAACTTTTTGAACCATACTAGGCCAAAACATTAAAAATTAAATTAATGCAGAATTTTACACGACTATTTTGCCCTGTAATTTTTGAATTCCTTGAACATTTTTGCAAATTAAATAAATAATTATTTCACGATCGATTGTGATTTTGCTAACTTATTGAAAAATAATAGCACTCGCTATCCTTTTGCTATTTACAGTTTCACCGAATTCTTCACTTGTACATTTAAATGATTTTTAATATTTTGTTTTGATGCTGTCATGGTCTAGACTCAATTTCAGACATTGAACAGTGATTAAAAATTTTGTCCGGCGGTCTCTATCGTTAATTTTGGTTAATAACGCTAATTAATTCCGAGCTCGGATTTCCAAAATTTTCATCTTTTTTTTTACAGTATTGGCGCATTTTTTTGCTAAATTTATTTTTATGAAATTGTATCGTTAGACACATTTGGAAGTTTTCGGCGGCGCAGACCAGAAAAACGGAATCGGATTCGGATTCCTTGGGTCCGATTACCCTTGCCATGGGTAGGATATTTTTCAGAAATTTTTTCCCAAATTTTAAATGACCAATCCTCCCAGCCCCCGGACGGAACTCTCACCCAATTTTTTGGGACAAAATTTTTGTAAATTTTTTAAATAGAAATTTTAAACAATTTTAATCAATTTTTATGTTTTCGGAGATGCTGAACACGAATGTGGTTCTTACACTTGACTCTTACTCTTGACATCGTTCAATACACCATAGCCAATGCACACGAGTCCATCTCGAAAGATGCTCCTGAAATTGATTTATAACAACTGCAAATCTTTTTCGTTTTGTTACTTAACTCCAGTAAAAACATATTGAAGATTAAAATTTATTGTAAAATTTAATCCAATGAAAATGGTTTGGCTTCCTATTCGAGAGATTTACATTTTATTCGATATTTATTATATCGAAGCCGCATAAAATGCATTAAACGTTATGGCCAGAAAGTGAATCAATTCCTGCTTTTCATTTTAATCCCTTTCCTTTTCATTGTATTGAACAATTATTTCATGGATTGTGAAATATATAATAATAATAATAATAATAATAAAATTACTTAAAACATTAAAAATGTACCAAAATGTCCAAATTTTGGCTCAATTTTTAAATCTTACTAGCCTAAAAATATTAATGAAAATATACATTGTTCATATTTTAAACAGTTTGGCCTTTATAATACTATAGTTCAAATTTTGAAAAATTTGAAATTTCAAAAAGTTTTCAAAGAAATTCGATAATTTAAAAAGGCTAAAAGTAAGTGCGTGAAATTCCGTATAGGTATATTTAATGCTTTTAGCCCAGCAAGCCTTAAAAAACTTTGAGTTTGAAGTTCGCATCACTTTTCTTACATGAAACACCATAGCCCACGCCCACTCGTCACATCCTTCTGGTCTCGATGCCGGAAGACATGGTACTGCTTTGGCAGTAGATGTTCCACTCTTTTCGCTACAAAATAAAATGCATTAATCTGATTTAATTTATTAAATAAATTTTGCAAAGGGAGAAAATCTTTTAAGAATTTATGAAAGTTTTTATAATCATATCAAGCTTAAACCTTTTGGATGGTGATTTTGAAGATGATTTTATTTTAAATTTCATAATAAAAGGGTGGCAATACAGTATTTTATACCCCCATTTTTAGTGGGAAAAAATCCATGCCAAAAATTGCATAAAAACACAAAAATATTTTGCGCTGAATCTGATTCTGGCGTCCATTTTAGTCATATCATGTCGTGTCAAGTGAGTTGCACAAAATTCGTCTATACCAAAATTCGACTAGTTAGCCAAGAAGCCAAGATTAGGCTAGTCAGCCAAAAAACCAAATTTCGTCTACTAAACTAAATAAGTCAAAATTCTCTATTAACAAATGCAATTTGCGGGTTCTACATGCCATCTTGGGCGATCTACAATACATCTTGGGGTCTGCATGACATTTTGCGGGTTCTTCATGAAATGTGTTTTTCGAATTTCTAGACGAATTTTGGCTTTTTGGCTGGCTAGACGAATTTTGGAGCGTCGTTGCACCTGATGATGTCATATCAAATTGCAGTATAATCATCAAAAACACTTTGTTAAAGACCTTTTTTCCCTGCTAACCTGTACACTACACAATGATGAAGCCCCTCGATGCCGATGTTTGGCGGATATGGGCTGCATTCCCTTTGATTGCCATTTCCGCCGTTGTGCTTGTTGTTTGATACAGGTTTGCTAGCTATTGGGCAAAGCAACAGATTGCAAAAAAGCATTATTTTGGACAACATATCTGTATAAATAATATAGTGATCTGAAGGAACATTCAAATTATTTTAATTTAAATAAATACAAAAAATGATTGAATTATCTCTGGAATATTCAATATGGCAGTGACCATATGGACAGCAAAATTTTTATTTTTAAACCAAATTTTGATTTTTGAAAAATTAATAAATTTCATCGCTATTCTACTCATTATTCATAAAGGGAACCTAATTTCGTAAATGATGCGTATTATACAGTTTAAGTTGGTGATGACGAATTGTACAATCCTCCGGCTGGCATGCAAATCATAAACCTTGACCGGAAAAATCCCAAAAATGGATAAGATCATTAATGTCAACTGTAAAGGCAGAGATTCAGGAGAAAGAGGGAGTCCCAAAAAGCCAGAAAGTTTTCTATTTATTTAAATATTCTCATTATAAATACTCAAAAACTAACAAATTTTTATCATATTTAATCTTCTAAATATTCTTTTTTTTTCCTGACGAACCTTCGCACCGTAGCTCTGATGAAATTTCCTTATTTTCTAGCAAGTTAGAAATTTCATTCTACCAAGTTACATGTTTGTGACTTGCCGGTGCGACAAATAGCTAGCTGGCTGTCACAGAAGAGGTAAAATTCATATTTCTCGACCAAAGCCGATCATTTGCCAATTTGTAAATAATAGAAATCCATTGTTCACTTAGAACGGCCAGAAAATCACGAACGTTTCGGTCTCAATTTAAAAAAAATTTTACCCTTTTAAGTTTTTTTGACATTCTTTTATTAATTTTTATTTTGGTCAAAGAGTTCACCCCATTGATTTGAAATTTACCTCATTTGCAAACAAAAAATGATAATTTCAATGAAAATTTTCAGGTCATTTTTTTGCAAAATTTTGGTCAATGTTTGAATTTGGCATTACAACGTATACTGCATCCCTGTCTTTTCTCTGACTGGCTCGGCTCTCTATGTCTCTAGATGTGTTCCGTTTTCTCTGTCTGTTTCCTTTAAGTTTTTTTCGTCCTTTCATAAATGCTAATAAATTTTCTTTCAAACCTATCGAGCATAGAAAAAACAATCACGTAGTAAATGTTTCTTATTTCATTCAAATCATGCTGATTGTACACCCCTAAAAACGAGGTTCTGGAACAAAATACACCCATAAAAACAGGATTTTGGATACGAAATTCGGTCAAAAAATTTGATTCGAACATTTGAACAAAATCATTATACCACAAAACTTTCTTTTTTCTGCTATGGGGCAAAAAAATAAAGACAAATAATGATTCCATTGAATTTTGAAAAAAATTCTTTTCCATATATAAAAATTCAAATTTTTGGCTAGTATCCCCGGGGGCCTAATACAGGGGGTTATATTTTTCAACACCCCTCCAGAAGGGGGTCTATTACAGGTGGGTTCAATTGCATTGGGAGTTATAATACAGGTTTTATGATAATTAAATTGCAATAGAAATAATAGATAAATACAGTATACAAATACAATCCCCTCAATTTTTCCGAGCACATCAAACTATGTCTATGGGTTTGTATTATTAAGAATAATTTTTTGATCCTAAATCCGATGTTTTTCTGATCCAAAATCCGTTATCCTCCGAAGATTTTTTAGCTGGTCCGATCCAATATCTAATCCGAAAATTTTGTTAATCCGTTCCACTCCTGATGTGTGCCATAATAAAAGTTATATTATTATTTTTTATTATAAAGTTTATAAATTATTTTAGCGGTAGATAAATAAAGGGGAATTTTTGAATGTGAAAAAGCTTTTTGGTTATGAGGGAGTTATTGTACCTAAGTATCATTGGAAAAAAATTAATATAACTAAAAAATGAAAGCTTTTCTCTTAATGCACAAATATCCATTTCGAACTGAAAAAAAACAACAAAAAATTATTATTTACGAAGGAAAGTTCGTTCAAAAAAAATCGTAGATCATTTTTTAATATATGCAAGAAATAAATCAGCATTACGTGCATCAAACCATCGATGAAAAGTATTTCGTTGAGAATGAGCTTAAAGGCAACATTATAATTAAACAAGTATTTTTGGAGAATTTTAATTTTAAAAAAGCATGAACTAACTTTTGAGCCCTATTTCATTATATTAAAAGTTATTCTATACCTTTTTTCATGTTTTGATCTCATTTTCCTTTGTATTTTTTTAAATTTTACCAAGGACTAAATAAAAAACCGGAGATACTCAGAATGATCTTTTGGCTGCGATACTTGAAGTTAAATATATAAAAAATTCTTATATCCTGCCCCCCCCCCCAGAGATCATATCTGAATTGATGGCACAAAATCAGTATAATATGTATCGAAAATTTTCATTAAAATTAGTAAATAATCCAATAATATTATGAATCTAATTGGGTTTTGGGGAAACTTTTCATTGCCAATTCCAAAATTAAGATTACTAAATTTGCCCTTCAAACTTACGACGTACTCCCACCGGTCTTGTACATTTCATCCCGGAACAGCGCATCTAGTACCGGATTCGGTGGCAGAAACATGTTAGCAGATTGAACGATGTGTACGTCCAGGAAAGAGTCTCGCCAGGAAAAGTTCGAATGATCGTACAACCAAATCTGGAATGGGGCAAGGACAATAGTCAGATATGCCGAAAGAGTAAAAGAATAAAATGCCAATTAAACAAACAAAAAAATCCAAAATTAGTTGTCCCACTCCCGTCTAACCCGAAGTGGCAAGTGCTTCCGTTTTAAATAACCGGACAAAGTCGGATAAGCTGGACTAACATTCCAAGTGTAAACGATGCGCAAGGCACATTCAGATACTAAATAAAAAGGAGAAAGAGAGTTTAGCGAATAAAATCCTGCAAATGTTTTCAAATCAATGTTTGCATTCTCAAAAATAATAAAAGCATTCTCAAAAAAAATAAAAATTTTTGTGAGATCTGATTATCGGAACAGATCAAGGATCTGGTCGTTTTGAAAGTCTGGATACCGGGACCAAACCAAAGTTTTGATTCAGCAGAGTCACAGACCTGCAAAGTGCCGTTGTGGGCCATTTTCAGGATATTGCATCCAATTTCTTGGGCTAATTCCATCGTGTTAACGGCAGGGATGTGCAAACTCAGAGAGCGAAGTTGAGATGCAACGTTGGAGAGTTGTCCAATGGCTTCAAAGTTGGCAAATTTGTGAAGAATAAGCGAGAGATGGAGAAGGTTACTGAAGATAGGCGGTAGTAACAAAGTTGAAAGATTCTGAAATGTAATAAAAATGGTAAAATCAAAAAAAGGTCTTTAGAGATCGGTCTAGGGCCAGATCTATGTAGTTGATCTAGTTTTTGCATTTTTCTAGCATGCTTCTAGGCTGTTTTTCCTAGGTTTTTGAAATATAGAACCTGGATTTTTTGAAACCTTGACCTAGAAACACAGACCTGGATATCCGTTAATGGTCAGGTTTTTAGGCTTTTATTCTAGGTCTGGTCTTTTGTCCACAGGTTAAAAATTTACAGGAAGGTCATGAATCTTGATTACGTTATTCTCACTTAAAGCCTAAAAATCTTAAGCAATTATTTTTGTTTATTTCGATTTTTATATTTATAGAAAAATTTTTTATTATTATTTTGATTCAATTTTTAAAGTTTTGAAAAAACCAGAACAGACTAGCCCCAGCCATGGTCTAGCTTTTTATGTTAGTTTTTCTGTTTTTGTAAAAGAACGCTAGAATTTAGATTTTTTGAAACTTAGGACCCAGACCTAAGATTTTAAAATTTGCCGATCTTTGATTTCCAGCGAGCCATTTATGAAAACTGCGTGTCTAACTGTTTGACCTGAGTGCGCCGGCTTAAGTTCAGGTGGAGGGCAAGTAGTTGTGGCATATTTTCCAAACAAGAATACAGCAATACGTTGGAGTACCCAAAGTAGTAGTCCACGTTAATGCGGAGGAAACGGAGACTGGAAAATCGGGAGTGAAAAAAGTGTTGTCTAGATGGCTTTTTTCTGAATTGACATTTTCTATTAACTTTTTATATACTAGGTAGATAAAATCGAAATAATTTTTTGAGAGGTATTTCGAATTTTTGGGTGGAATTTTATTTTTAAAATCCAATCCAACTTTTTCAAAGCGGAAATCCGGTTCAGCAATTGTTGTGGATCCCATGTATAATTCTTATTTTTGTCCAAAATGTCCAAGCAAAGCACTATAAGACTCGGAACATCTCTCTGCACCATTGTCAGCATTTGTACCAGGTCTGAAAATAAAAAGTGAAATGCATTTTTTATAAAACTGAAAATTTCATTAAAAAGCCACATCTATTAGGCATATTTTTGAAACGAAAAGTGACCCCAATTTCAAAGACCCAATTCTTAAATTAATAAATAAATAAATAATGGACGAGTTATTATAAGTTATTGGTTACCTAGTTGGACTATTATAACTATTGGTCTAATCGAAATAATAAGGTATGATTTTTAGATAGTAATACGCCTTGTCTTGTTCAATGGTAGGCGTTTATTTTCAGGATTCTTTTAGTCCTGGCCCGACGCTCAATTCTATTTAGAGACTCTGACTTCTTTTCGTAATGTAATACGAAATTTTAAAACTTCAAATCTCAGGCATCAATTTAACATATCTATTGAATTAATGTTCTTTTTTGTACAGTATTTTTTAACTGATCCCAACTTTCAAAGAGTTCCCGAGGTACATCCCGCCGATTGCTTCGGGACCCATCAAATTTATAGATTCGCTAACTGCGGCATGAGCATATTTATTTTTGTTACAACTTTTATAGCAATTTTTTATTTTTGCTATGAATTTTATGTTAAATTTTTAATATGAGTTTTGGCGTGTTTAGTGGGGTATTCGGTGCAGCGCCGTTCTTTGTTGCTTAAAGCAAGCCAAAAGTAATATAGAAAATTTAATATAAACTTCATAACCCCCTCGTAGCATAAATGAATATGATAATGCCGCGGTTAGCAAAGAATCGAAGTGTGGCACCTCACATAAGCTCCCTTTAATCAAAATTTGTACTTATTGATAATAAATGCTCTGTTTTTGGCTTCACTAAAATCCACATAAAAACCGAATTTTATATAACCGAATAAAATCACATCTGGAAAATGTTAAAAAATGACCAAAATCAGTGACACAAAAAATCTGACAAGGAAACATTTTCTACTGTTACTCGGAATTTGCATATTCCATTCCTGCCATTTTGTAGAGCATGCACGACAACCGCGCTAAATTTTAATAGTAAATGCCCTCAGAGTTGGGAAGCAAAGTTATAGAATTTCTAATAATAAATTTAAATGTTCGGTCGTTCAGCCACGCGGATCATCCACCAATCGGGATGGCATCGGTTGTATCATCTAAAATTTCTGTTAAGCAATGCCCCATAAAAACGGCTGGGAATTATTATATAAAAGAAAATAATGAATATAAACCAGCGAATAATCAAGATTAAGGATTAGTAAAAATTGAACGAGGGATGCCATCCCAGTGTGTGTGGATGATCCGTGAGGGTGAACGACCGTTAATCAAAAATTACAAATTCTATAACTTTGCTTCCTAACTCTGAGGGCATTTACTATTAAAATTTAGCGCGGTTGTCGTGCATGCTCTACAAAATGGCAGGAATGGAATATGCAAATTCCGAGTAACAGTAGAAAACGTTTCCTTGTGAGTCACAAAAGTACCGCCAAATAATGTCTATCTACCTGAACTCTGAACGGCAGCTCATGTGCAGGGAACGGAGCTCGGTGGGGAGCCGACTGGGGAGAGAGCTGACATTGTTGTGGCGTGAAATATCGAGACCAAGATGATGGAGACGAAGTGAGTTGTGCGAAAGTTGATCGTTCAGCTGGTACACACCTTCCTAAACAAAAACAAAATAGAAAATAATTAGGTCATGTCAGATTTTTGTTACTTGTCACTTTTTTAGTTTAAAATATCAAATTTAAAAAAATTCAAAAATTATCAGAGAACTTCAAAAAAATGAACAATCCAAAAATTCATCTTTCTGTTATTCGCAACAGTAGAAAGTAGTAATGTAGTATTGATCCTATCTATTTTCGCTTTTTTAAATCAATACAGTACTTTTTTCAGTGTTTTAAGTACTGACAATGAGTACTGGTTTCTTCGACTATTGAACTCTGTACAGATCATATTGTTTTCTAAAAAATATTCTTTAACAAATTGCCGGATTTTGGCAAATGATATGGGTCCGACAAATATGCTATTAAGTAATAATTCTAATAAGGTTTTAACTTTTAAGCAACAATTCAGGAAAAAATTATTAAATCAAAAATGAAAAATTAGTTGTTAGAAATACGGAAAAAAGTTTTAAATTGTAGAAAAGTTTTAAATTGTAGAAATTGTAGAAAAACCGTAGAAAGATTTTTGATCTTGTACTAGCCCACAAAATAATAAATGGATATACTGAATTAAATCCTAACCTATATTCTAGGTTAGGCAAAGGAACAATGAATCTACGTAGGAAAATTTTAATAAAGCCACAAAATTCAAAGCTTTCCCATTCATTTGTAAACAGAACATCATCATTTCTCTCAAAAATAAATAATGATATAATTGAATCTACATCACCTTACAGCTTCAAAGAAAAGATTAAGAATATAATAAAAAACCAAAAATAGAACAAAAAAGAGCCTGCTATTGTCGCCAGAACAAAAAAGAGCCTGCTATTGTCGCCAGAACAAAAAAGAGCCTGCTATTGTCGCCTTACAAAATTCTATCAAAAATCAACGTGTAAGTGGTCACCCCTTCGTTGATTATTTTATATGAATAAATGATTGATTGATTGATTGATTGATTGATTGATTGATTGGTTGATTGATTGATTGATTGATTGATTGTTTGATTGATTGATTGATTGAAATTGGTAAATAAGGTGCAATAAGATATTAATTAATAAACAGACCGAAAAGTAAAAATTCAAGGAGCGGAGTCGAGTGCCAATTTTGCGGAACAATTCCAGCGCGTCTGCATCCAATTCTTTCAATTTACATTGATTAAAATCTAAGTATTTTAGCGCGGGAAAATGTTGGCCAATAAGATGGATCTGAAATTTATAAAAAATATTTATCTTTTGATTGAAGTTTAATAATTTTAAATACCGGTGTGGAATCGATGTCCACTTCGAAGAAGAAACACTCGACCAACTGGTCACCAAAACGAACTCCAAGTGGCTCAATCCAAAGTGATTTGAGCTTTAAAACATTTTTAAAGTACCGTATTTTACCTCGATTCTATAAAATTTCTTCAACCTCCTTCAAGAAGTCTAAAATTGTGAGGCTTAAATATCTTGGAAGGAGCAAATGGGAAAAAAGGAAGAAAAATACATGATAATATTTCTAAGCAATTTTGAAAAATTTTCAGAATATTTTTGCACGATTTAGGTGGTCAAATTCAACTAGTGTTCGGTTACTCAATTTTTATTCATCTCTTATTCAGTTTATAGCTCGAGTGAAAAATTATGCCTTTGTCATAATCATAAGGAGGCTTAATTAGAAAAAATGCTAAATAAAAATGTCAATTGCTTCCAAGCTTAAAATGTTTAATGGTGATGTATTGTGATGTATGCTTATCCACAGACCAATCGTATTTGTCGAATGTGTTTCCACCCGTCCTTCAGCATGATGTTGCGCCATCGTTTACAAACTTGCTCAAGTTTGAACCTCTCCCGAAACCCATCGAAGAAGCCAAAGATCATCAACTGTGAACGGGAAAATAATTTGAGTTTTGTGAATAAAAAACGGACCAAGGGCAGGTCGGGCAGTTGGTCCATGCTCATGTTGCTTCACCAAATATTAATTATATTCCTCGCTTATTAGATTTTAATACAATTTAATTTATTCCTTAAAGTCGAGGTAAGCTAACTAATAAGACACCACTCGCGATTTTGAATTTTTTTTAAGGATTTTTTAAATAATTGGTGATATTTCCTTAAGAAATTTCACCAATACATATAGAAGTCCCTCTTCAGATAGAAGCCCCCTCCCAAAAAATCAAAATCTATTTAATTGATGAAATCATAAGACAAATCTGACATCAGATTTGAACCCCACCGGATCACTGTGAAACCCACCGGATCACTGCCAAATTGCTAATTTTTAGGGGGAACAAAAGAAAATAAATTCCAGCTGAAGGTACATACCTATATATTGCACAATTACAAAATAATCTATATTTTTACATCGGAGTAAAATGCAAAATGATGTTTATCAAGGGTCATAGTCATAATTACTATCATTGGAGTCATTCAGACCAACCAACCAGAGGTGATCGGCGTCATTTGGAGTTGCAATTTGAATCTGAATCATTGCCTTTTGTCCATCTTGTTGTATTAAGTCAGCCCATCTTGGGATGATGATGACCTTTCCCATGAATATTATATCAGATTACCATGCATAACTATGTACATATAAATAAATATTAACGAATGGGCAATTTTTTTAAGGAATAGGCAATGGGCAATTTTCTATCCCTTCGGCTAGAAAAATCGGCACTCCATAGGGGCTGTCGTAGAAAATTTTTTTTTGCTTAACATGGATATTGTTATTCTTGGAGATAATGTTATTCTCTATAGATCGGCTCTGTTGGACCCCAGCAGAGCACATAATTCGTACCATGTGAAAATGGCGCCTAACCATCGACTTTTTCTTTGAAGTTTGGCCAAAATGCGTATTTTTGCCATAATGTCTCATACAATGGACCAATTTTAATGGATTAAGGCGCATTTTTGGGCAAAGATCCATAACATCCTCTCTATAATTAATTTTAAAAATACAAATTATATTCCAAAAACTAATTATAAAATTTTTATTTCAGGGATAGTCTCGGCCTTGAGGACAGTTTCTACAAATCTGGAAATGAACCTTTCATCTTTCCCCTCAATGAAATTGGCCAAGAGTGTTTTGGTCGTATTTTGGAATGGATGCAAAATGCAACCAAATAATGGTAAATTCTCTACATTTATACTTTAAATATTTTATACAATATTTTTTTGTATAAGTTTCTATAATTAATTAATGAATATAATGAATAATAACAATTTATGAACCTGTACAAGATTTTTTTAGTCGCTTACGTAATTTCTTTCGCGCAAAATTCTTAGATAGAATACATATAATAAAAACATGAATTGAATAACATAAGTTACCTAAGATTATGGTTTGGTTTGAGTCTGTTTAAAAGAAAAATGATTTGTACAAATTATATTAGGCAATAAATCATTCTTGAAAATACATACCTAACCAAATCTGATTGCGAAAATAATCATTTTCTAAGATCTTTTGAAGCGAATTCCTTATTGTAAAATAGTATAATAAATTGAACATGCATGATGAATTTCCTAAAATATAGCCTTTTTGCCCTTTAGCCGCAATTTTAATTGTATAGCCGGCAACTTTTAGTTTTGAACTCCATTTGGGAGATTTTTTGAAGCGATTTTTGTTCTCCTCACACCCATTGGAGAGCCCTGTTAACTCATTTGCAATGAAGAACATTACCATAAACCTTAATATATCCAAATCGGAAATATAGAATTCAAAAATATATATTTGGCACCTATTACAATTAAAGTTCAACCAATAATAATATCCCATATTTAGAGTCCATAGTCAGGAACTTTAATTAGGTTAATTTGCGATTTGAATCCATACATATAAATTCGTAATCTTATGGATTAAATTGGTACAAAAAGGGAATTGATCAAAAGATGGAGGTTGAAAAATCCAAAGCAATCTTCTCGCTTCCGGACACTGATCAGCGGAAATGCCCGAATCCGGTGTACAAGTTGATCAACGTGGCCATAACTACCATGACCACCAGCATCAACCCCTCCGATCCGTTGTTGTTAATATTTCTGCCTTGTCCACGCTGACCAGGATCGTTGCAGAAATCCTCATTGCACGTGTCGCAGCGGTATGGTTTGTCGTGCAGCTCACAAAGTGCTTTTATCCCTTGCGCTTCAAGATTTCGGCATATCACCTCAGGCATGCATAGCCTCATAATCATCACTGAAAGAAGCATGAATTTGGCCCAGAGATTTGGCTAGATAGTTTTTTTTGGCTAGATAGTAGAATGAATGCGATACATATGTTGCCACCGATGTTTCAGTTTGATATCCATTTTTTCTAGAAAATTTTTGTTTTATTTTTCACGAAAAACATATTATCTAGTCAAAAATCTTACAGCACTCATCTATTTGAACTATCCAACCTCATGTTTTTTTACTTTATTTTTAGTCTTAATTTTTGATTTTGTTTTGCTCCCTCTCCTCCGTTGTTAACATGAAAAAAACTATTATCTATTCATGAAAAGCCAAAAAATTTCATTTTTCGTCCCCTTCAACCCGATAGAACTTATGCTTTGCCTTTTGGTCTTTAGTTTTCGAATTTGCGACAAAACATTCACTTTTAGGTTGTAGGCGGTTTGAACTAGGGTTGCGACGGGGACCCCGTCCCCGCGGGGTCCCCGCGGGTACAAAAATACACCCCTAAGAATGGCCTTTTTGAAAAATTTGACATTTTTTGACAAAATTATAAAATTATTGGTGAAAAATTGGTGAAAATTTTTATTCAATTACAACCGATGCATGGAGGCAGCCTACCAAAACACCTTCTTTATTAAGGTCCTCAATAAAAATAAAAATTAGATGTAATCAATTATTGATGAAATTTTAATTATCACTCTCCATTCGGTCAATAATTTTATTCCTTTTAATTCCATAAAAATGATTAATTTTCTTAAGAAAAAAGCAATAATTTTTCAATTTTCTCCGGCGTCCCCTATCGGGGCATCCCATGCAGTGAATTGTCTCCAAAAA